>NMUG010000283.1:0-24254 GCA_002855965.1 Monotropa hypopitys
CCACCACGCCTAGGCGCGCCTCTCGTCTAGGCGACCGCCTAGGCTCGCTTTTTCAATCACTGGTGCAAGCATGATTCATTGCATGGATTGGTACATTGTGGATTTATGAATGTGTGATATTCATTGTTGATTGTACATCCATGCATAATCATATATCACCATGTGGTGACGATTGGTGTATCCTTGGCAACGGGCTTAGGGGGCAGTAGATGCTTAGTAATGCGGCCCTAAGACGGTAGATGCCATTTCGCGAGGATTGTCCCCGGCAACGGGCTTAGAGCGCAGTAGATGCTTAGCAATGTGGCCCTAAGACGGTAGATGTCATTTCATGGGGATGTTGTATTCCGGCTGCGGTGTTAAGAAACAGTAGATGCTTGGCAATATTGTCTTAACGTTGTGTCTTCCATTGATGGAATACTAGGGTTTGATTGATTCGCCCTTTGGCTAGTGGGTTTGATTGATTCACTCTTAGCATCGGTGTGTTGGTGGTGATATAAGGAAGCTTCCCAATATCTATTGAAAAGATGCATATCATAACATGCATTTGCATTTGCATATCTATGTCGATGTTGAAGACTTATATTAGGGGAGAGGCACAACCCATTCGTTACTTTAGTTTCTTTGTGTAGCATACTAATCAATTTTCTACATTGACTGTAAATCTGACACTTCTGGATATTTTGCCTTCTTCTTTTGTTGTGGTATTGTATCCAGGTACAGAGGCTTAACTGGGTTCATTATCGGTTCTTTGGAGTTGTTCTTGGATAGCTGGAGCTGTGATCTTTACCAGTCTTTCAGTACTTTGTTTCTCTTTCAGTAGGGTGCGGATGTGAGATTAGTTTGTCATGTTTAGACTTTTATTTCTTTTGGTAGACTACTCTCTTATATTAGGACCTTATTTTGGGTCATTAGTTGTCACACTTGATACTTGTGGTTTGGATATTTAACTCTTTAGTATTTTAATTCTGCTGCATATTTTATTCGAAAAGAATGAGATTAATAGTTTTGGGAAATTTTGCATAGTTTTTTCTCACTTGTTAGAGTTGTTTAAGTTATGATTCGTAGCCGGATTCTATTATTTATTAGTTTTCCGAGACGGGTCGTGACAGCTTGGTATCAGAGTTCTAGGTCGTAAGATTCTTGGAACAAGTGTGACTTAGGATGATGAGTCTCTTGAGGTGAGAGTTAGGTTGAGTCAGTTTGTTATATTCTTTCGGAAATCGTTGTGTGTGTTACTTCGGCACTCGATGGACTTCTCAAAATCTAGTTTGAAAAGTGCCTGATCAATGTATTTTCAAATGAGAGGTTTTGGAAAGTTAGTCGGAAAAGCACAATGTATCGGAATCTTGTGTCTAGAGTTGGTTGAAGTGGTTAGAAGCTGGTGCATAGTAACTTATATCTAAAGTTGAGGTAGAACCAAGAGGGGAGTGGTTTGGTAATGAACCCTAGGTTGTCAGACTCTTGTGTACTAACTTTCTCTTTTCGTGGATAATTGCTTTATGCACGTTGTTATGCACATTTACTGTGGATAATTGTTGCATGTTACGTGATATGCTTTTTTTGTGGCAAGATAATTATTCATCAATCTTGTAATAAATTTCTTTCTAAGGTAGTCCTTGGATACGTTGTTAATGTAAGAACAAACGCGATTAAGTACATGCGGGGTGATTTGTTGGATTCGTGAGAATAAAAGAACAACTTGTATGAAAAGGGATCAATGAACTATGATGACTAGGGGGGTTATAGTCAGTTAGAACTAGTTTATAGGCATTTGAGGAAATTGATTTGGGTCTCGTGAAATGTCCATGTTTAGTAGCGATCTAAGAATCTGAGTTATCCAATAAGTTGGAGAATATTGGTGTAAAAAAATATAATAATCTTAAAAACATGTCAAGTGATGTGGAAACTGTGATATGAGGACTAAATCATGTGTTTGAAAGAAAAAAGCTTAGTATGTTGTTTTTAAGTCTAAGAGAGAAGCTATGACGGAGTGGTAAGACTTGAAATACGGTTGTAAAAAGTTAATGTGGTAAGGCAATGAAATTATGAATTCAGGGAGAGATGATGTAAGTAAATAATAAATCGAGGGTTGAAAGAAAACTGGTGTTTGTGGATTGTTATTGTTTATACGAGAATTGCTAGATGTTGTAAGTCAAGAGTGTTTAAAGAAAGTGTAGTTGTGAAAACCTAAATATTATGAGGTTCAAAGTTCGGGTATATGTATGTTAGAGTTCAAAATTGAAGCATTAAGTACTCTATTTGAAAGTAGTTCTGGTTGTTCAGTAGAAATGAAGGTTCGATAAAAATTTATTACTCTAATCGGATGTGTCTAATATAGACTTAGTGATTCTACTTGTGGTTGTTTCGGGACCAAGTTATGCTCGTGAGTATTATCTTAGGTGTGAGTGAATAATGAAGTGAAAAGAAATCAACTGTGAGTACTAGTATAGAAATATTTGATTGTAAAATGACTAATTGATGACGTTCTTTGGTTAGGTGTGATGTTCTAGGAAGTGAAAGAAAGGTAGTATTGGTGTTATACTATTCAAATTAAATTGGAAAACTGAGGCTTAGGCAAGAAATGTGTGATGATATGTTGGGTAAAATAAAGATTTTTGGTTTGAGAATGAGATGACAAGTATGTTAGAGGAAGTATTTTGTAATTCGTGAGGGATGTAGAAAGAATAGTACCTGAAGTATTATGATGGTTAGAAAATTAGGTGATGGAGTGTTCTACTTTTGGTGAGTTATCTAAACCATGATATCGATGTGTTTGTAACTATCTCTGGAGTTAGGTAATGAGAAATGTTTTCTTGATAAATTATAAGGGGTTGACCTCATGTTGGAAGGAGATTGGTGAAAAGAGGCTTAGTTGTATGGTCATCTTATTGTATAATTGAAAAGGTCATTTGGGTTGTATTATTTGTTGGTATGAGTTAGTACTGGGAGAAACCATGGGTCTAATGGATGAGTATTGTGAATTCTGCAAAATAGAAGCGAGTTAGAATAAACTAAGAAGATTGACTAAGCAATTGGCGATTGAGTAGTCTTCGGTATAGTGTAGAGATAGATGTAACTCGATGATAATTATCATTCGAGGATGTTTAGTGAATATTGTAGTTGGGTTAACAGGAACAATTTTTATTGACAAGATTACTTGAATTGAGGATGATGATGTTGGGAATCAGAGTTGGGTATACCGTATACCTTTAAATTTTGAGTATGAAAGAGGTCATGAGTTAAAATTACTCTAGATGAGAGCAGGGGAAAGGTTGAGATGAAAGATATTAATTATGATGAAAATGATAAGAAAAATCATGAAAAATATAGAATCACTTGGAGAAGTACAAGTCTTCCTTAAGGACCTATGTGTATGATGAGTCGTATTATAAAATAAGAGATGTTTAGATCGTGTTTCGACATGTAATAAAGATGACCAAATGTTAAACCTTGATGACAAATTCTAAAATAAAATGTTGAGTTTTATATTATGACAAATGTGTCTAGAGTTGGAAATAATAGAGGGTATAGAGGCATACAAGTGAATAATCAGAGTAGCACAGTAGAAGTGTGGTGCACTCTTATTTATTAACTTTCGAGAGTGGTGCTTGTATATTTATTTTAGCCACGATGTTTGTTGTTGTACAATGGTAATAGGGTCAAATGACTTAGAAGTAGAGTATCATTATAAGCTTGTGAGTAAGATGAACACTTAAGTGTCATTAAATTTTAGTTGTGTTAATTCTAATGTTTGGACTACTCTTAAATGTGATCATCTGTTTTGAATCAATAATTAGGCTTGTTGCCATGGGTTTTGAAATAAATGTAAAGTATTGATTTCTTATAAAGCTGGTTAGTGTGGGCATAGAATGTGGAAACTAATAAAAGTTGGCCATTTTGGCAATCCTTTGGGAATGTGTGGCATGGTGGTCAAGGGGTGAGAGTGGTATCTCAGTGTTGTGAAAATTATGGCATATAGCCGCGCGTGTGTGTATCACCCTAATGTTGAAAAAGTATTTCATATAATATACGAATAAAAACGGGTTCAGTTCCATAATGGACATTGATCATGATTTATTAATTATTTCCATATGCTATAGTGTGGCACTGTTGGAAAATTAATCGATGACTAAATGTGAAATGAAGCGTGTGATTAATGGGGTGTTATCACCAACATTAGTTTTTATTGTTATATGATTTCTTGGAAGAGTGGTGGTTGTTGATTGGTTCCTTAAGGCAATGCGCACCCTAGTTGTCTTTGTACATTGACTTGGCTCTTTATCGTGCTGTGATGTTAAGAAGGAAATAATTTAAAATTCTTCGGTGTGTCTACTTATTTGGTGATTTCTTAGATATGTTGCATTATCTTAAAATGAGGAAAACGCGATGTCTTAAATCATATGGTGAAATTTAGTTATATAGACTGGGAGGTTGATTGAGAAGTTGATAGGAAAGATTTTAGGTTACGTAAGAACCTTTGTGTTGATAATAATAATTGAACTAAAGGCTATGTTGATTTGGTGGAGTAGAGTTATGTTCATGAGATGAGTTATGAGAAGTGATAATAATCTTATGATAGCAGGTTATCTTGAGGGTTAGTAAGTGGAATTTTTAGAGGTAATGAAAACAAAAATATTGATTTTGTTATGAATGTCATGAGTGATTATCACCAAAATTGTTTTGGGGTGATTTAAGGGTAATTCGGTGAAAGCATGTATGATGTAAACCCTTGAACATTGATGTTAGTGAAGATGCAAAAGTTTTATGGATGAGAGTTGGTATGAAGGAGGGAAAGTGTTAAGAGTATGAATGCTAGAAGTGGAACTGATATCCTATTATGGTTAACTAATGATGGATAGAAAGAAAATAAGATGAATATAGTGTCACATTGAGGAAAGAACATGAAAAGTCGAGAACTTGGGAAATTTTGAGGCTCGATATCCTTGTACCCTGAAATATGGAGTGATGGAAGGATTTGTAGGATTTTTTTTAATTGTGTAGGTTTTTGGGTCTTAGAAAGTGGAATGTGAAGGTGTTTAGTTGTGGTGCTTTAATTTCGAGGACGAAATTTTCTTAAGTGGGGGAGAGTTGTAACACCCGTCTCAAATTCTGAATATATTAAATTGGGTAATAAAATAATTACAAAAGGAAAAGAAAAGTGAAATAATAATTATTATTTGATAAGAGGGTTTATAGTTAATTTAATAAGGAGTTATAAAAATATAAGTTTATACATATAATATCCTAAGTATAATAGTTAAGAGAGGGGCAAACAAGGGTAATTAGAGAATAGAAATAAGGGCAAATATGTTCTTGAGGGTTAAAAATTTGTTTAGGGTTAGGAGGAAACCCTAATCTATCATTATTCTAAGCCAAGGGAGTTTGAAAGGATATTAGAGAGAGGAAGAAGGAGGAGCTTGGGGAGATTCAATCGAAGAGGTCAATCTAATGGTTAATCGAAGAGAAATCCTTCTACAAAATTGTTCCTAACGTACGTAAGATACTTTTTATAGTTTTTGATTTTTAATTTCGTCCATGATTAGGGCTGGATTAAGGCTTTTTAACTAATCTCGTTTATTTTTTGAAAATTGCTAGATCTACCTTTGAATCTTTAATTTGGGGATGTTAGAGTAGGTATTTGAGGTTTAGATCTAAGTATGATATGAGTATAGATGTATACTACACTTGAGGGTGAGTAATTTTCCAAATTTTTGGAGTTACAATCGACTTTAAGATGATTTTTGTCGAAGTTGTTCGAGTTGGGATTAGCAGTTTTTAATCTGCTTGTTTCTGTGTACCAACCGGTATGCACACCAGTATACCGGTCCCATACTGGCCAATTCAATTTTTGGGAAGAACTTCAAATTGTACGTATCGTTGAGAGCTTTCCAACGCCATATTATAATGTAAAAACAGAGTTACGTAGCAAAAGTTATGCCCGTTTAAAACTGACGTAGTTACGTGGAGGAGCTTTGGCCTTCCTCTTTGGCTTCCTTGGCCATGTTTTGGTAATTGCTTTGAGGCTTTGTGGTTTGGTTTATGGATGTAATTGAAGGGTTTTAAGAGTATGATTTAGGTTCTTAAATAATCTAACAAAGTCATTAATCAATCGTTTTGATTTATATTTAATTATTTGGTACTTCGAGAAACATATGGTTATGATTTAGCTTAATTTTCAGGAGCGGAGCTGGGGGACCCCTTCTCCTATATCGAAGTAGACGAGTGTGGTTTAGACATCACATGCTTGCATACAAAAAAATGTGTGGAATCACCAGCTTTGAAATAACATTCACCTTAGGGATACATAATCTATTTTTTTTTTCATTTGAAGCAGATTCCTAGGAGAGTATCACAAATGAACTACTTCTGTAAGTTCTTCACTGAAATGGACTGAATATATTAAATCGGGTAATAAAATAATTATAAAAGGAAAAGAAAAGTGAAATAATAATAATAATTATTTGATAAGAAGGTTTATAGTTAATTTAATAAAGAGTTTTATGAAAATATAAGTTTATACATATAATATTCTAAGTATGAGAGGGGCAAGCAAGGGTAATTAGAGAATAGAAATAAGGGCAAATATGTCCTTGAGGGTTAAAAATCTGTTTAGGGTTAAGAGGAAACCCTAATCTATCATTATTCTAAGCCAAGGGAGTTTGAGAGGAGATTAGAGAGAGGAAGGAGGAGCTTGGGGAGATTCAATCGAGGATGTCAATCTAGTGGTTAATCGAAGGGAAATCCTTCTACAACATTGTTTCTAACGTAAGTAAGATACTTTCTATCGTTTTTGATTTTTAATTTCGTCCATGATTAGGACTGGATTAAGGCTTTTAACTAATCTCGTTTATTTTCTGAAAATTCCTAGATCTACTTTTAAATCTTTAATTTGAGGATGTTAGAGTAGGCATTTGAGGTTTAGATCTAAGTATGATATGAGTATAGATGTATAATACACTTGAGGGTGAGTAATTTTCCAAAATTTTGGAGTTAAAATCGTCTTTAAGATGATTTTTGTTGAAGTTGTTCGAGTTGGAATTAGCAGTTTTTAATCTGCCTGTTTCTGTGTACCAACCGGTATGCACATCAGTATACCGATCGGTATACCGGGTGGCATACTGGTCCCACACTGTTGGACAGAACTCCAAATTGTGCGTATCGTCGAGAGCTTTCCAACGCCATATTATAATGTAAAAACGGAGTTACGCAGCAAAAGTTATGCCCGTTTAAAGTTGACGTAGTTACGTGGAGGAGCTTTGGCCTACACTTTTACTTCTTGGTGTGTGCAAGCATGATTCATTGCATGGATTGGTACATTGTGGATTTATGAATGTGTGATATTCATTGTTGATTGTACATCCATGCATAATCATATATCACCATGTGGTGACGATTGGTGTATCCTCGGTAACGGGCTTAGGGGGCAGTAGATGCTTAGTAATGCGGCCCTAAGACGGTAGATGCCATTTCGCGAGTATTATCCCCGGCAACGGGCTTAGAGCGCAGTAGATGCTTAGCAATGTGACCCTAAGACGGTAGATGTCATTTCATGGGGATGTTGTATTCCGGTTGCGGTGTTAAGAAACAGTAGATGCTTGTCAATGTTGTCTCAACGCTGTGTCTTCCATTGATGGAATACTAGGGCTTGATTGATTCGCCTTTTGGCTAGTGGGTTTGATTGATTCACCGTTAGCATCGGTGTGGTGGTGGTGGTATAAGGAAGCTTCCCAATATTTATTGAAAAGCTGCATATCATAACATGCATCTGCATTTGTATATTTTGTCGATGTTGAAGACTTATATTAGGAGAGAGACACAACCCCTTCGTTACTTTAGTTTCTTTGTGTAGCATACTAATCAATTTTCTACATTGACTGTAAATCTGACACTCCTGGATATTTTGCCTTCTTTTGTTGTGGTATTGTATTCAGGTACGGAGACATAGCTGGGTTCATTACCGGTTCTTTGGAGTTGTTCTGGGATAGCTGGAGCTATGATCTTTACCAGTCTTTCAGTACTTTATTCCTCTTTCAGTAGGGTGAGGATGTGAGATTAGTTTGTCATGTTGAGACTTTTATTTCTTTTGGTAGACTGCTCTCTTATATTAGGACCTTGTTTTGGGTCATTAGTTGTCACACTTGATACTTGGGATTTGTATATTTAACTCTTTAGTATTTTAATTCCGTTGCATATTTTATTAGAAAATAATGAGCTTAACAGTTTTGGGAAATATTGTATAGTTTTTCCTCACTTGTTAGAGTTGTTTGAGTCATGTTTCATAGCCGGATTCTATTATTTATTAGATTTCTAGGACGGGTCGTGACATGTATAGTCATAATCCATCCCCAATTTTAGAACCCCTTGCTCCAATGGAGATGGAAAACGAGGTGGTAAATAGGAAAGATGGAAAAGGAGATGTAAAAAGAGATTGGGAGGAAAATTTATTGGGTGTGGTTAGTGTAATGTGCACCTCAATCTAGCGGCTATAATTGCACCACATTCCACTAGACCTATTATTCATCCTATTTTTCCATCCCACCATTGGGCATGAGAGAGTCCTATTTTTCATTCAACTAACTTTTAACTATTTTTTTTACTAAAATAACTATCCATTCCCTAATTTTTCATCCCACCATTGGACTTGCTCTAATGAGATGCTAAAGAGGGCCTACCATACAAACTAGTCTCATCTTGACTACTAGATAAATATGTAACAGCCCGCTCCCACCCTACACAATTTTGTCCGCTTTGGCCGCCAAGTCCCAGTGGACTTCCCAGGCGGTCACCCTTCCCTGGACTAATCCAGGACGAGCATGCTTAATTGGGATGTTCCAATGGGCTTTGACGCCCGCACGTCTTTAAAAGGCCTCATGCAAGGTAGGTTCATGATCTATTATTTATAGTTCACACAACTTACATCCACCAAGCGATGTGAGACTTGTCCACTGACCCGGATCTCCCCTTCGGGACTCTAGTTGACACCTTAGACTGGGGTGTCACAATCTCCCCCACTTGGACCACACGTCCTCGTGTGGGGTCAAGATTCTCCTCTGGTCCCACATTTCCAGTTGGTGCAGGGTCTGATACCATATGTAACAGCCCGCTCTCACCCTACACAATTTTGTCCGCTTTGGCCGCCAAGTCCCAGTGGACTTCCCAGGGGGTCACCCTTCCCTGGACTAATCCAGGACGAGCATGCTTAACTGGGATGTTCCAATGGGCTTTGACGCCCGCACGTCTTTAAAAGGCCTTATGTAAGGTAGATTCATGATTTATTTATTTATAGTACACACAACTTACATCCACCAAGCGATGTGGGACTTGTCCACTGACCCAGATCTCCCCTCCGGTACTTCAGTTGACACCTTAGACTGGGGTGTCACAATCTCCCCCACTTGGACCACACGTCCTCGTGTGGGGTCAAGATTCTCCTCTGGTCCCACATTTCCAGTTGGTGCAGGCTCTGATACCATATGTAACAGTCCGCTCCCACCCTGTACAATATTGTCCGCTCTGGCCGCCAAGTCCTAGTGGACTTCCTAGAGGGTCACCCATCCCTGGACTAATCCAGGACGAGCACGCTTAACTGGGATGTTCTAATGGGCTTTGACGCCTGCACAGCTTTAAAAGGCCTTGTGCAAGGTAGGTTCATGATCTATTATTTATAATACACACAACTTACATCCACCAAGCGATGTGAGACTTGTCCACTGACCCAGATCTCTCTTCGGGACTCCAGTTGACACCTTAGACTAGGGTGTCACAAAATATCCACAAGAAAGAGTCCGAGAAATAGCATAAGCAGTAGAAAATACAAGTTGAACAACAATGTCAAAAATGATCATGTAGACATCAATGAAAGCAATAAAGTCAATAAAAAATTAAAATCCTAAACATAAAAAATCAAATAAACATAGCAAATGGTAAGTAGAAATTGAATAATCAGTCGTGCGCAGTGGTGAAGTGTAGCGTGAACCTAGGAAGAAGAAATCGAGTTGTGAACGGCAAACTTGGGAAGAAATCGAAGAGTTGTTGCAGTGTGAGAGAGAGCATCTGAGCGAGCGTGGTGAGTTTTGATTTTCGTTTGCCTTTTTCATTCATAGGAGACTCAAGGGGTTTTTGGTATATTTGTGTGAGAGACCTGGGTCAATTCAATTAAATAATAAAAAAATTAGGTGGTCCAATTAAAATGGGGGTGACATGTTGTCACGCCCCGTCCCTGACGACCGTAGAGCCAACCATCTAGGGACAGGCGTGCGACATCAACAAAGAACTAAACTCAATAATCAGCACTAACTCACTATTAACATATCATCTGAAAAAAAACTTTCATAACAACAAGCTGGAAATAACGGGAAACAAACTGAAAACGAACTACTGAACAACTTAAAAGAATCAACTAACAACTATTGAACTGGAACAAAACTACCAAATTGATATAAAATTTTAATAATACAACTGACATCTGAAATAAAGCTACTGGGAAACTCCTCACACACTACTCTCACTCAACTGTTGGACTGGTGGACTCTAAACTGATACCAATTCCTATTGTTTATCATGTTTGTATATAAACTTCTTTCCAATGATCATCTCGATCAAACTATCCATCTCATCACAATCCACAACCCATCTCAATAACTATAATAGCCAAGGGTTATTCAAATCCGCTGACCAGCGTTATGATAGATCTGTAACCTCGTATATCATTCCCAATAGGTACATGGGATATGATCCAAGGGCCGCTCGTAATATCGTCCCAGCGGTAGGAAACAACAATCAATCGCTCCCGCATTTGCCTTGGAGCTAGGCACAACGTCCCTACATTTGCCTTGAGACTAGGCACACCTCTACATTAGCCTTGGGGCTAGGCTACAAGGCTATAATAGCAACATTAATGTTTACGAACATTCTTTCACTATCTTCTTTCAAAACACATTTCTTTTCCAAAATACTTTCTTCTTCCAAAATCATTTTTTAAATGTTTTCTTTCAACATAAAACTATTTCCATATTCTCTTATCAAAATCATTTCTGTATTCTCAAAATACTTCTTCAATCATTTTTACTCAAAAACCCTTAGTTATCATCTTAAAATCCAAGAATACATCTTTATTACACATTTCATTTCAATTCATTTCCTTGAAAACCAACATTTTCTTTAAAGTCAATTTATTTCATAAAACATCTCAAATCAACTTCTTTCAACATTTAATCATTTTCCAAAATACATTTATTATCTCAAAACCTCCCTTTTAACCCTTTTCAAACATATGTAATCCATAGGATTTTTACACTTTTCTCAACACATTTCAAAATATCTATTTGTACTGGAAATATTATATAGCTTATCTAAACTATACAAGTCTATGAAAAGTATTCACCTTTTTTGATGATTCCTCCAAAAATGCCCACCGGCTCCTCAAAAACTAGGACTGCACAAAAAATCCGTTGAACCGTGAATCCGATCTGAACCAAACCGATCCGTACGTTTTGGATTGGATCCGTGGATTAATGGTCCGGACACGGATTCAAAAGTTAGAAAACCGTGAGATTATGTTCGGTCCATGGATTTTGATTATAAATCCGTGGATTATCCGAACCGAACCGTAAAATATTACAAATAATTTAATAGACATATAAATATATTTCTAATGTTATAAATTATTTAATAATTATATATATTTCAATTTCTATCATTCTATGCCTTTTCTCTCATGTTATTTATAAGTGGTTATTACAACTTGTTTGCATGGAGTCTCGTGCTTAGATGAATCATAATCTTGAGTTGTTTACTTACCCTAATATAATATTTTTACACTTTTGTTTCTCTTTTTATTATCAACGGCCACACTTAGTTTATAAAGTCATATTTGAAAAATTTATCATGAGTTAGTTGATATTAGTCTCGTGAAAGTCATCTCTTTTGCAATTGAATATTTTTGTACTAATTGGAGTTAAATTTGAAAATTCATGGGAGTTGAAAATGTAAACCGTGGATAAAACCGAACGGAACCGTGAGATTAGGTTCGGATTGGAACCGATCCGTGAGACTTTTGATTCGGACACAGATTGCATTTTCTTGGAACCGTGAGATTAAGTTCGGTCCTCGGATTCATAAAAATCCGAACCGATCCGGACCGTGTGCAGCCCTATCAAAAACCTAACAAAACCTAACAAAACCCCCAAATAATCCATTTAAGTTTTTGCTACAAATAATCCTTCTGAAATTTATACTAAAATCCCAATTTTTATCATTTTCTAAAACTTTACAAAATTCCCGAAGCACTAGATATCGATATCTAGCTCTGGCTAGATATCGATATCTTGGACAGAGCCTAAGATATTGGTATCTCGATCATGCGATATTTGGGATACCATAGTCCCTAGATATAGTCCCTAGATATCGATATCTTGGCTGACCCAGATATCGATATCTGGGACACTCTGAGATATTGGTATCTTGCCTAACACACTACGGTATCTTGCTCCTACCCAAGATATTGATATCTTGACTAACCCAAGATATCGATATCTGAGGCTTTTGACAGACTTCGATTGAACAGTCTGCTACTTTCTAGGTTTGATCCACATTCTGATTTTCTTGATTTTTGGGGTATCAAAACTTAACCGATTATCCTCAAATTTGAAACACAAGTTCTACAAACTATTTACAACACTTCTACGTTTTTAGATTCGAGTACATTTACCTCAATAGCTTAGAATAAATTCCCAAAGATTTGCCGAACTTTGGATTTCCTCTTTCTTCAATCTACTGATCTTAATCGAATTTCACCTATCAAAATTACTCCAATCAGTCTAAAATTTGGAACATAGTAACTAGAGATGATTTGCAACACAACTGTATTTTTAGAATTTGAATTGGTTACCTCAATTGGAAGATATAAAATTTTGAAGCTATTGCTGCACTTTGAATCACATACCAAAGTACTGTTCACTCATCTTCTTCCTCAAATTCGAGTTTTTCTGTAATTCAAAAGCAACCTAATTCTTTCCCGAGCAACACCTCTCTCAATCAATTCCTCACCTCTCACACACACTCTATGATTATACTCTCTAGTATTGATTTCGGAGTTCCAGTTAATACATTTACGTTTTAGAGTTTCTTTACATATAATGACTTCTATCAGATACAAGCTCATACGACAATTCCTACATTCAACACACAATATGTTGGAACATCAACACAATGACACCTCACAATGATAAAAAACAACACACCCATGCCGATAAGATTTCTGAATTCATACATACACGTTGCATTCTGATACAATCCTCCATTGTCACCATTCACAGGATGTCCGACACCTCAGTTCCCATTTTTTATTTTTCTTCCTAAATCTCAAAATCCTCCTTTAACTTCTAACTCTTACACTAAGACCCCCAAGACTTAATTAAATCTTCCAATTAGATTTATTTCATCTCTTTTTACTTCTAAATTCCTTCAAAAATTTTATAAAATTCTAAATCGTAATTTATTTGAGCTTAATGGTTTATTTCAACTTAGATAATATTTTAATTATCCTTAATCCATGATTATTTATTATTACTTATCTTAAATACAACATATATCTCACAAGTCTATTGTCTGCTCTGTCGTTCTACATTTGACGGAGGCAAAGGTAGATGACTGCATCACCAGGTTTGTCAGCTTTGCCACCTGGTTCTTATGTGTAGCAATTTCAACATCCCTTTGCTCGAGTTGCTTTTCGACGAGAAGGGAGGCAGATTATGTGCATTGTTGGTACTTTGGATTTTGAATGAAGCAAGCAAAATAATGAGCAAAGAAAGTGAATTGGGTCTCTAGGCCTTCCCTTTCTGATGCTTTTCGATTTTGATTTGGAGGCATGACACCATGACATAATGTCCCTTGAGTTCCTCGTTTTTTGGAGGTACAGGGGGTCACTATTTTAGCGGTAGAACTTTTTAAGGATAGCTACTTTTTGTATATATTGTCAAAGTTTATGTCTGTTTCCAGTCCTCCCCTGTCCATACCCCCATCTATTGGTGATTACATGAGTAATGTTATTGTTGTTGTAGGAAGGTGGATGGAGAGGCCTCAGAAGTGGGAGTGAAAATAGAACCCACCAAGAATACCAACAAAAGCCGTGATGATGAGGAGGAAGATCGTTTATACTAGAAACGACTGAGGAATGGGGAATTTGGTCACCCATAGGTCCTATCGGAGAGATTTGTTGCAAAGATTGCAAAAATAGAACATGAACCACCGAAGATTCTTGGCCTGGCTCCCAACGGAGTGGCTAATTGTGGGGTTATCGTTCTCGACCGCTCGCCTGACTGAACTCTAGCCTAAGCAGATTGCTTGAACCTAAGTCTGGATTGCACACTTGAGAACACATGTTAGTGCCTGACCGGTCGGGGTGACCGGAAAGGGCCTCTAACGGTCAACTAAGTGTCTGTAGGAGATGGGTAGCAGGTGCAACAGAGTAATTGAAGGATTTAGAATGTCACCCCCCCCTTAGGGTTATGCAGCACCTTTGTATAGAGTTCCTGACTTGCCTTCCAAGTTACACACGTGCCCGACATGTGAGGGCATTGCTCCAGATGATGTCAGTCTATGGCCACAGAATAAGGCTGTCGTAACCGTTCTAGGTGATGTCAGGCATGAGTCATTGGATAAGACTGGTGTGCCCTACGTGATCGGTTAGCTTTTCGTCCATTATGTAACGGAGACCCTCCGGTATGTAGCCGGATAGGAGATAGCAAGCTTAGACTCTGTGTTGATCAGTCAAGGCAAAGATCATCTGGAAATGCCTTCCGGTCCGCCGCATACGCGGAAGTACTCAATGGACTGCTAGGCCAGCCTATGGCTACCTTGTGGACGTACAACCTGATTAGCTTGTTATGCCGGAGGCACGGCTAGGCTGATGAGCCTATGACTACCCCACAAGCATCCGGCTGGTGTAGCAGGACAGACTGGTAGGACTGCTAGACTGCTGAGCCTATGGCTACCCCTCAGGTATCCATCCCACCACAAATTTCCAAAAAAACATCATTCAATTGGATGCCTAATGCATTGGCAGTAAATTTTATAGAACAATTTGGTGTATGAATTCTTTATACCGGAACAGAAGTCACACCAAATTAGTGTGTATGTGTTTGATGCTAGGTTTCAACTGAAGAGAGTTATGACTGTTCTAACCTGTCAGTCGGGTTTCTCATTTGCTTCCTCAAGGTTCCTATGTTGCTCCTTTTAAATTTAACTATGTGGACTATAATGCAGGGTTAAGATGGACATTAACATGCCTATTTGAGTTGCCTATAAATGTTATTCTAATCGAGAAGCCATAGCCCTTTGGATGCTCTTCATTTCATGTCTAAAGGTGCGCCTCAAACTGCATTCAATTCATATTCCTGGTGTCCCTATTGGTAACCCCGTTCTGTTGCATTCAATAAATTAGCTTCTTCAATAAAGTTGAACTTCTACTGGACCTCAATCATAAAACATTTCTTTTTCCGAGAAGAAAACTGGCATGCCGGGCAATGTTTCAAGATTAATTCTTGACTTCTCAGTGTTCACATTTGTTCCATTGGATTGATTTTCCAATGGTCATCTATTTCCCCTCTTTATCATGCATAAAAATACTACTTCCTAATAGTTTTCCAGCGGGTTTCATATTTTGTTCTTGTTATTTAGGAGTTCCAAATTTATTCGTAACGGAACTTGCTCTCACTAAGGTTGTTACTTTGTTATTGGACATTGCCTCAAAGAGAGTATGCAAATCAACTGAGCTGGTTGCAGCTGTAAATGTATGCATCCATGGGAACTTAACTGATACAAAATTACAGATTTTGGAAGATAAGTCAGACCTATCAAAATGGCCACTGAAGTATTTGTCCGTGACATTTAGTTCTCTTGGCTTGCTTGAAATATGCAGGCCTGGATGACTACAACTCTCCTTTTCCCTCGTCTTCTTGAACGTACTTCCCTCTACTATTTAAAATGTTCATTGAGCCATTTTTAGGAGGTTGCTGTTTAAAGTTTCTCTTTGTTTAAATTCTTTGCAGCTCATCCCAAATCAGAAAATCCACTGGAGATCTAGTGATGTTCTCCTAACAGGTAATGGGTAATCTTTAACAATTAACTTTTCTGGATCACCTGCAGTTGACTTTCTGCTCAAAATTATGTTACCTTTTGTGGATGAGAAAGCAAGCTAGAAAAACAGGTGCTGATGAGATTAATTACTTTGGCATAGTAGAAGGCATGCTCGATCAAATTGCAGTGAATATGAGCTGTTACTTTTCAAATTGCGCTAGTAGAATGAGTATTTATTCAATTATTCGTGGGTTAACAATTGGCTAAAGAATTGAAAACCTAATAGAATCATGATTCTTGTACACTCATTTCTTGTATGGGGATATCCCATTGAACGTCTTGGTATGTGTTTGCTATCTTTTCAAATGAGGAGATTCGATCACATATTGGATCACTACGACCTCCAGTTGTCAACTGGACATGCCGAAAAAATGATTCTATTGGGGTGATATGCGTATCCAGAGGTGGTCTATAGTTTGTATCATCTGCCATGTTTAATTTTTCACCACATGGTTGGCCATGACTGCCGTCCATCTAGATGGTCATACCCTATCATATGCTTTGAGATTGGCAAATATTCTTTGAAGCTCTTTCCCCTGTCAATTGATGTTGTCCCTACTCAAATTGGAGCATTTCTCTTGGATAAGGAAAAAAAGTTGGACCATTTTTTACTCAATTTTTATGTGTCCTTGCAGCATTTTCTCTTGATAAATAGTATCCGGGAAACATATCACATGATAACACATTGAAGGCACGTGGATCTCTATCCTTCTTATGTCCCAGCTGTAATTTTTTCTCCCTAGAATATATGCGGACATCTCTCAACTACCTACATTGTTATCCATTCAAGTTGCTCCGAAAAAGCTAGGGTTATTTGGCCATAACAAACTTGAGGAGAAGAAGGTACTCGTTCATTATCTAATATTGTCTGTTTTGTTTCTAATATGTAGCTGCTTTTGAATTGTAATTTGTGACAGGTAATGTTAATTGGCTTCTTAGCATTTCATAATGCGTGTTCTTTCTATCTTTTCCCTCTCCCTACATTTATACATTGCTATATTTATGCATTGCTATGTACTTAACTCAAATTAGAACCTTTTCCAAGTATGTTTAAAAACTTGGCGCGTCACTTGTTACATTTTGATTTGGTATGCTTGCTACGTTTCATGTTTATTTCATATGCTTGCTATTCTCCATTTTGATTATGCCACAGGGGGAGAAGAAAAAGACATGCGATCATCACGGGTAAGATTTACAACCAATATGGTTGTAACTTGTGTTTTTAATACAAATTACAGTCTACATTGGCTGTAACTTGTTTTTAAGACAAGTTACAGTCCAATGTGGTTGTAATTTGTTTTTTAAATACAAGTTACAGTCCATTTTTGTTGTAACTTGTGTTTTCAAGATAAGTTACAGTCCAATTTGGACTGTAACTTGTATTTTTGGTACAAGTTACAGTCCAATGTGTCTGTAACTTATGTTTTTAATACAAGTTACAGTCCACATTGCCTGTAACTTGTATTTTGGTACAAGTTACAGTTCAAATACACTGTAACTTGTATTTTTGGTACAAGTTACACTGCATTTGGACTGTAACTTCATCAATATCGAATAATTTCATATCGAATATGGATCTTGTTTGATAGATCTCGTTGAGTAGAATTAAAAAATATATTTTTTTATAAAAATTAGATGTGTATAATTTAAAATAAATCATTTTTCAAAAAAGAAAAGAAAAGAAAACAAGAGGCGGAGATATGCAGAAATATAAGGGTATAAATGTAAATGTTAGAAAAGGACCTAAGGAGGGACGAGACTTATTGCTGTGAGCCGCACATAAATGAATTCCAAAAATGGGACTCATCCAACATTTTCTGTAAAATGTTTACTCATTGAACGGAGAGAGTGACCCCACTTGAGCCTCTTAATTTGAAATATGCAACGATAACTCAAAAATTAATATGCAACTGAGAAAGATAAAAGCTCACCGACCCAAGATGTCATTGTCAGGTTAGTCAGAAATGTGTGTTATTCTTCTTCCTCTTCCACAGCTAATGACGTACACTCTGCAGGATATGCATGCAATAAGAATGTAAAAAACATGCACAGAAAATAAAAATCTTTTATGTATATACAATGAAAATCGGTAAAAAATGTAAAAATCTTACCGATTCTTGATGTTTCTTCCTCTTAAGTTCCTCGTATTTCATCTTCTCGGTGCGTAACTTTTTTTTAAGATTTTCTAGCTCACCCAGATCACCCAGATCATGTGCAAGATCAACATCACCAGCGCTTTTAACAGTGAAAAAAATGAGTAAAAAGACATACAACCAGAAAATGTTAAATATACAGTACTTACCTTTTACGTAAGAGTCGCAAATATAACATTTCCCCATTTTTCACAACTTCGAAATCACCCAACCATTTTCTTCCCGCAAGATGATCAATAATGTGTGCAAAATCTGGGATATTGTTGAATTCAAGAGTATACTTCTTTGATTTCATTCTATTTACAAATACCTTCATAATTTGGCTACGTGCCACGGGCGAAGTTTCCAATGGTAATATTATAAATAACACTTGTAAAATTTCAATTGAAGCAATGCAATCTCTAATGAATCCCCCATAAATTTTGCTCTTTACCTTTGCAAATTGTACCTTCAATCGCTTGATTTTCTTCAATGCGTATTCCTCGCCGGAAGTTAATTCTTGTCCCGAACCTTTCTGTTCTTCTGCTATTTCATCTTCCTCTGTTAATTCTTCAAATCCGTGCCCAAAACATGTCTCACCAATTTCGTTGGCCACTTCGATGTTTTGTTCAACATCTTGTTCATCCATAGACAAAAGGTTAGGCCAGGTGTCATGCACCTCCTCTGTTACTGATGGATTTCTAGGAGAATGTTGTTGAGGTCCCTCCCCATGCAGATTTCTAGGAGACTGTTCTACTTGTATGTTTTTGACCTCCTCTGTTACTGATGGATTTCTAGGAGAATGTTGTTGAGGTCCCTCCCCGTCCAGATTTCTAGGAGACTGTTCCGGTTGTATGTTTTCGACAACCCTTCGTATCTCTTCAGACTGATGCACATTATCAATTGACCAGCTATCGAGTTGATGTTCGTGTGCTCGACTCCTAGTGATCATAATATACTGCACTACTCTCCTAGGGATCACATGAGACTGTTTAATGGAATATTCAAATCGTATGTCTTCAGTATCACTTGGTATATCTTCATGCCGATGCATCTCATTCACTGGCCGGTTATTGATCTCATTCACCGGTTCAGTTCGACGTGCTCCATTCCTAAGTCGACGTTGCGCTTCTTGCTCTTCTTGAGTCAAGCGTCTCAAGATTAGATCTTCGCCAAACTATTCTGCAATGATGGTCAAATATACTAATTTTGGCAGTAAAGAAACAATGAAATAAATATACTACAAATATTAAATTACATACCAAGTTTGTGGTTGCGTTTAACGTATCGTTGTAAAAGTAAATTCATTGCATAGATAGTACTTTTCTGCTCATCATCAGAGAGGGTTACAACATATTCAGTCACCAGAGGTATTTTCTTCCTGCATTTACAAACTCTTTTAAAGATGAAACTACGGGAAGTAAAAAATCAATAATAAAAAAATTTGTTGTGCAAGAACAATCAAGAGAAAATTAAGAAGATATAGCTTTAAATAGAAGTAAATTACTTACCAGACAAAGTAGAGGTAATATAACCATAAAAATGTGTTATAAGAAAATAGAAAGAGAAGACTATAACAGAAAAAATACAAAATTCTAGCACTAGTTAAGTAGTAACTCTCAATGCTCATAAAAATTGTCTAAGTTCGGGAAAACAAATTAAGCCCTTACAAGTTCTATTTCAGGAACCAGTGGTCACGAAAGAAAAACTCCACAATTTTGGTTTCATCTCAGAAGTGTAATGGAGTTTTTCTTTTAAAAGAAGTGTCAATTTCATATTCCAAGTTTTCATCAATTCAACCTTGAAAAGGTAACTTCAACCTTGAAAAGGTTGAAGTTAGTGGTGATTAGAAAATTGGACAAAACAATTGATTAGAATTAACACACGTTTGTGGTGTTTCCTAAAACCAATGTCTGATTTTTTTGGGTAAAAAATGAACCATACTTCACTGTTTTATTCTTTCCGGTTCTATATGCCACATTACCAGTACAAATCACACTACATGCCAATTACAAAAATTCAACATAGTTTTGTATTTATGAGATTTCAAACTCACCATTCCTCCCCCTTAAAATAATGCTTATACCATGCCCCAGTAGAAAAAATTTACATTAGGTTCATCAAGTACATCTGTTTACCTAACACTACTTCGTTAAAGCTTGAAGCGGAGGCGAAGAAAAATAAAGTACATCTTTTTACCTATTTTACCACAATAATATGGCCCCTTTATTCGGGCACTCAAGTGGACATGGTAAAAACCAATGTTCAATATCAAAGAATCTGAGGTGGTAAAGAGAAATCTCGAAAAACACTTATATAAGATTCATTCACAATCGTTCCAACTCAGGCGAAAAAAACTGGTATGGTGCCAAACACAAATTAGAGTATTACCTTTTCAAGGATTGAATCGGTAAACTAGTTTGCTTCGCCAAAATCAGCACCCCCAAAAATGTAGATCTGAAATGGAGAGAGACACCTTTTCAAGGTTGAATTGATGAAAACTTGACACTTCTTTTAAAAGAAAAACTCCATTACACTTCTGAGATGAAACCAAAATTGTGGAGTTTTTCTTTCGTGACCACTGCTTCCTGAAATAGAATTTGTAAGGGCTTAATTTGTTTTCCCGAGCTTAGACAATTTTTATGAGCATTGAGAGTTACTACTTAACTAGTGCTAGAATTTTGTATTTTTTATGTTATAGTCTTCTCTTTCTATCTTCTTATAACACATTTTTATGGTTATATTACCTCTACTTTGTCTGGTAAGTAATTTACTTCTATTTAAAGCTATCTCTTCTTAATTTTCCCTTGATTGTTCTTGCACAACAAATTTTTTTATTAATGATTTTTTACTTCCCGTAGTTTCATCTTTAAAAGAGTTTGTAAATGCAGGAAGAAAATACCTCTGGTGACTGAATATGTTGTAACCCTCTCTGATGATGAGCAGAAAAGTACTATCTATGCAATGAATTTACTTTTTCAGCGATACGTTAAACGCAACCACAAACTTGGTATGTAATTTAATATTTGTAGTATATTTATTTCATTGTTTCTTTACTGCCAAAATTAGTATATTTGACCATCATTGCAGAATGGTTTGGCGAAGATCTAATCTTGAGACGCTTGACTCAAGAAGAGCAAGAAGCGCAACGTCGACTTAGGAGTGGAGCACGTCGAACTGAACCGGTGAATGAGATCAATAACCGTCCAGTGAATGAGATGCATCGGCATGAAGAGGTACCAAGTGATACTGAAGACATACGATTTGAATATTCCGTTAAATAGTCTCCTGTGATCCCTAGGAGAGTAGTGCAGTATATTATGATCACTAGGAGTCGATCACACGAACATCAACTCGATAGCTGGTCAATTAATGATGTGCATCAGTCTGAAGAGATACGAAGGGTTGTCAAAAACATACAACCGGAACAGTCTCCTAGAAATCTGGACGGGGAGGGACCTCAACAACATTCTCCTAGAAATCCATCAGTAACAGAGGATGTCGAAAACCTACAACCGGAACAGTCTCCTAGAAAATCTGGATGTGGAGGGACCTCAACAACATTCTCCTAGAAATTCATCAGTAATAGAGGAGGTGCATGACACCTGGCCTAACCTTTTGTCTATGGATGAACAAGATGTTGAACAAAACATCGAAGTGACCAACGAAATTGGTGAGATATGTTTTGGACATGGATTTGAAGAATTAACAAAGGAAGATGAAATAGCAGAAGAACAGGAAGGTCCGGGACAAGAATTAACTTCCGGCGAGGAATGCGCGTTGAAGAAAATCAAGCGCTTGAAGGTACAAATTGCAAAGGTAAAGAGCAGAATTTATCGGGGATTGATTAGAGATTGCATTGCTTCAATTGAAATTTTACAAGTGTTATTTACGATATTACCATTGGAAACTTCGCCCGTGACACGAAGTCAAATTATGAAGGTATTTGTAAATAGAATGAAATCAAAGTACACTCTTGAATTCAACAATGTCCCAGATTTTGTACACATTATTGGTCATCTTGCGGGAAGAAAATGGTTGGGTGATTTCGAAGTTGTGGAAAACGGGGAAATGCTATATTTGCGGCTGTTACGTGGAAGGTAAGTACTTTATATTTAACATTTTCTGGTTGTATGTATTTTTACTCATTTTTTGTTTTTTCACTATTAAAAGCGCTGGTGATGTTGATCTTGCACGTGATCTGCGTGATCTGGGTGAGCTGGAAAATCTTACAAAAAGTTAGGAACCGAGAAGATGAAATACGAGGAACTTAGGAGGAAGAAACATCAAGAATCGGTAAGATTTTTACATTTTTACCGATTTTCATTGTATATACATAAAAGATTTTTATTTTCTGTGCATGTTTTTTACATTCTCATTGCATGCATATCCTGCAGAGTGTACGTCATTAGCTGTGGAAGAGGAAGAAGGATAACACACATTTCTGACTAACCTGACAATGACATCTTGGGTCAGTGAGCTTTTGTCTTTCTCAGTTGCATATTATTTTTTGAGTTATCGTTGTATATTCAAATTAAGAGGCTCAAGTGGGGTCACTCTCTCCGTTCAATGAGTGAAAATTTTACGGAAAATGTTGGATGAGTCCCATTTTTGGAACTTATTTATGTGCGGCTCACAACAATAAGTTCTCGTCTCTCCTTAGGTCCTTTTGTAACATTTTACATTTATACCCTTATATCTCTGCATATCTCCGACTCTTGTTTTCTTTTCTTTTAATTTTTAAAAATGATTTATTTTAAATTATACATATCTATTTTTTATAAAAAATATATTTTTAAATTTTACTCGACGAGATCTATCAATCAAGATCCATATTTGATATGAAATTATTCGATATTGATGAAGTTGCAGTCCAAATGCACAAGTTACAATGCATTTGGACTGTAACTTGTATCAAAATACAAGTTACAGTCAATATGGACTATAATTTGTATTAAAAATATAAATTACAGTCCAAATTGGACTGTAACTTGTCTTGAATACACAAGTTGCAGCAAAAATGGACTTTAATTTGTATTTAAAAAACAACTTACAGTCACATTGGATTGTAACTTGTCTTAAAAACACAAATTATAGCTAATATGGACCGTAACTTGTATTAAAAACACAAGTTGAAGCTCTTTCCCCTGTCAATTGATGTTGTCCCTACTCAAATTGGAGCATTTCTCTTGGATAAGGAAAAAAAGTTGGACCATTTTTACTCAATTTTTATGTGTCCTTTGCAGCATTTTCTCTTGATAAATAGTATCCGGGAAATATATCATATGATAACACATTGAAGGCACGTGGATCTCTATCCTTCTTATGTCCCAGATGTGACATCTCTCATCTACCTACATTGTTATCCATTCAAGTTGCTCCGAAAAAGCTAGGGTTATTTGGCCATAACAAACTTAAGGAGAAGAAGGTACTCGTTCATTATCTAATATTGTCTGTTTTGTTTCTAATATGTAGTTGCTTTTGAATTGTAATTTGTGGCAGGTAATGTTAATTGGCTTTTTAGCATTTCATAATGCATGTCCTTTCTATCTTTTCCCTCTCCCTACATTTGTGCATTGCTATGTACTTATCTCAAATTAGAACCTTTTCCAAGTATGTTTAAAAACTTGGCATGTCACTTGTTAAATTTTGATTTGGTATGCTTGCTATGTTTCATGTTTATTTCATATGCTTGCTATTCTCCATTTTGATTATGCCACAGGAGGAGAAGAAAAAGAAATGCGATCATCACGGGTGAGATTCACATAAATGGTGAATAACTATTCTCTTATCTCTTTACTATCTTATTTGCCTACATATGCTTAGAGGGAGCTTTATTTCAAAACTTTTTTGTTAGATATGCATATGTTTAGGGGAAGAAATCTTTTTAAAAACTTTTATTAAATCACTTCTTTTTAATATGTGTCATCATCAAAAAGGGAGAGATTGTTGTTCCCATATCCTTAAATATACTTTTATAGTTTT
>NMUG010000284.1:0-24252 GCA_002855965.1 Monotropa hypopitys
TGTCCCATGCCACGTGGCGTGTCCGGACACGTGTCCCGCCGTGTCCCCGCCGTGTCCTCATGTCCCCGTGTCCAGACATGCGATACGGTGCCCCCATGAGGTGTTGGTGCTTTGTAGACTGCAAGCTTTCACTCTAGAGTATGGATACCGGAATTTAATTTTATTTGAAAGTATTTTGGGGAAAGCGAAAGTTAATCGCTAAAGAGAGATAGAATGTATATGCTGTAATATGTATATATGGACATGGGTATAAGATATCATATATATAAACTGATATGGATATAGTCCAAGCTAGATGGCAAGTACATATATAACAGTTAAGATATCGTATATATAAACCGAGCTAGATATATTCCGAACTAGAAGGCAAGTATTTTGCGGCGAAGACGTTTTTATGTTCTTCTCATTTGCGACAGCAGAGCCGACATAGCCAAGCATGTGCCAAATTCTAATGAGGAGAAAGATATAAAATAACGATTTCTTTAACAGATATGGGTTTGAAAGCAGTAAAGACAAATATTTAACAAATACAAGCAAATTGTATTGTTATATCTGTACAATTTCGGGTGACAACTTCTGTAGATAGCTTCTTTAAAATATAGTAAGGCATAGTATCGGACGTGGCCGAGTGACTAATGTCGAACTATAGATTAGAAGACTATCAAGAGTCTCCGAAGAATATTCAAGACAAAATGGTATTTACCGTGTAAAATAAATAGAGGTTCGGATACTTCGCAAAGATGCGGTGAAAACGGATTAGGGTAAGGACCCGGATGTTTTTGGTTTGAGAGGTAGTCGGATTTTTGGGAGTACTTGGAGGTTTTAAGTGTTGAATTCTTCTTGAAGTCCTTTTCTTGTTGAGGGCAGGCCCCTTATTTATATTCAAGTAATGTCGCAACTATAGTTGCGACATTATGGCTCCTCGGCCCAATGGGAGGCCACGTGGCCCATGAGTTGGGTGAGATATTTAGGAAGCTTCCTAAGTGGGATTTGACATTATCCACTTAGAAAAATTAAATAAAAATTAAATAAATATCCTAAAAATTGAAAAAGTATCCCGGAGTTCTGAATCTTGGTCTGAAGCTTCTGTTTGCGCTTAGCCGGCCCCTTGACGAATTTGGACTTTGACAAATTAAATTTGATATTCGTGATCATAGAGTTGGATCAGGAATATAGCAAATGTCCCAGGCTTGAACCGGACGTTTCCTGGGAAATTCCTGAAATTCGGCTCCGTTGCTTAAAACAAAGAGAGAAGCGCGGGTTGCACCTTATAGACTGCTCAGCTTCTAAAAAATCTTCTCCACTAAGAATGCCAAATTTGAAAGATAAGATCCGTGCAAAATTCATTCACTGATTTTCGAGACTGTTGGTCAGCTGCAAGGAGAACCGAACGAATTATCGTTTACCCTCAACTAAATCCCGGATCTGGATCGGACAGATTCAGTCTTTACACTATCCTCTCTATAATAAGAACGTCTTCGACTTTCTATTCAGAAACAGAAATTTGGATGCTTGTGGGGGATTCTGCTCGTTCCCAAGAATTCCTGACAGTCGGAGGCCGATGTCGTGGATAAAGTGAGAAGCGGTAGGTGCACCTTCTAGACTGCTCAGCTTTTGGAAAATCTGCTCCACTGGAAATGCCAGACTTTGAAGATAAGATCCGTGCAAAATTCGTTCAATGATTTCCGAGACTATTGGTCAGCTGCGGGGAAAATCGAACGGATTGACGTTCATCCATAATTAAATCCCAGATCTGGATCGGACAGATTTAATTTTTGTACCTGCTTCTCGATAACTGATTTACTGTCAATATTCCGTCTGACAACAGAATTCTGACTGTGCATGCGGGATTTTGCTCATTCACGGATATTCTGTGTTTTTCGGATGCAGTTTCAGTGCCGTCCGTCAGAAATTTTCTTTACCGGTGCGTCGACTTTAAATTCTGAGACAAGTAAATGTTCCTCAACACTTTATCGCTGCTCGTTCACTGTTGCTAAAATTTTCAGATATCGTCGATATTGTTCGCGAGGAGTTCGAACATCCCGGATGTGCGTGTAAATCCCTGAAAAGATATTTTTGCTGATTTCGGAATAAGTTAGAGATTGAGTCAAAATTTGGGTATCAACAGCTGCCCCTCTTTGTGTACTTTGCGCAGCAATGGTAGACAAAGAAATTAATGCGTGAAATTTTGAGTCATGGCTTTTGTTTCTAATTTTTCCCAGCTCCTCTGAGGAATTTGGTGTCTGCTGGTGGAATCAAAAAAAAATTCTGAGTTGTCGATGACGCGGATCTAGCTCGTCGAAGTCACGGTTCGGACCGATCTGATTGCGCTGGAGGCTGTTCTGATCCCCTACAAAATATGACAAAACCTGCCCCTTGGGGCACCAGTTGGGCGCGCGGCTCGAGACTGATTGCATTTATTCTTTTTTATCAATGTCGCAACTATAGTTGCGACATTAGGCTAATTTAAGGGGCAGCGGAGGCTGCTAGCCTCACTGCATTCTGAAAACTTGTAGCACTTCACAAGGCTCTGGAAGATTTCTGCTTCTAGTCGGATTACTCAGACGACATCCCGACGCTCGATCCCTCGATCAGTTTACTCCTGGCGGACCCTGTTCTGAAAATACAAGTAAGCCTCTGACCTCTTTTCTTTCTTTTGTTCAGTATATTCGCAATACCTATGCTAGGAAATATGCAAGTTAGTCAAAACATTTTTTAGTTGATTTCTGTTGAACATGAAACGTCTGCATTGTAGCAGTCACGCTGTCCGTTAGAAAATTTTTGCACTTAAGTTGACGATATGATTTGGAAAACGTTACTTTAAATTTGGCTAGGTCGATCGTTAGTGGGATTACGCCGCTAGAAAAAAAAGTTTGTTAAAATTTTCTGAAAAGTGACCGTAGAAAGGTGTTATCGTAAGAAAATTTTGGACTCGACGATATTTACAGTAAAATAATATCAAGGTTTTCATAAGTTGGCAATTACGATCGCGGAAATTATTATTTTTTATGTCAGAAAGCTATTTATTTGAAAAAATTCGGGTATTTGAGGGTAACTATAGAAAATTATTACCGAAGTTTTCTTAAAATTAACGATTACGATCGTGAAGAACTGTGTTTCGGAAATTTTTAAGAGACGACCGTAGAAAGATATCGTCGGAAAAGCTTTGGGACTTAATGGTTAGTCGTAGAAAATTACTACCGAAGTCATCGTAAGTGAGCGATCATGGTCGTGAGAAGAGGAATGTATCCTGAAAATATTTTAATGGGTGACCGATACAAAGTTGTCACCAGGAAAATTTTGAATTTAAACATAAAGACCGTAGACGGCGATATGAGCATTGTTTAGTAATCGTAGAAAGATGTCACTAAATTTAAAATCTTCAGAACTTGAACGATAATCATAGAAAGATATCACCGTAAGCGAAAAATTTTAGAATTTACTTAGTAATCGTAGAAAGATAATATCGGAAATTTTAACCTTGAACAGTAACCGTAGAGAGGTGTTACTGCAAGTAGAAATTTAGAAATTCGATTAGTAACCATAGAAAGATGTTACCAATATTTTGAAAACTTTAGTCAGAGCGAGGGGTCGTAAGAAGGTGCCCATTGCTTAGATTTCTGAATTCTAAAAACCGGCAATCGTAGAAAGATAATGCTGTGATTTTTCAAATCTTACCCGAGTAATAGCCGTAAGAAGGTACTAATACTGGCAAGTTATAGAACTGTGCTCCAATAACCGTAGAAAGATGTTATCGGGATTTAGAAATTTTACCTGAGTAATAGCCGTAGGGAGGTACTGTTACTAGCAAACTTAAATTTTGTCTCAAATAATCGTAGGGAGTTACTACTGAGACTTGAAGATTTTACCTGAGTAACAGCCGTAGAAAGATGCTATTATTGACAAATTTAAAAATTTGTCCCACTGATCGTAGAAAGATATCACTGGGTCTCTGAAAAATTTAAAGGATTTACCTGAGTAATAGCCGTAGGGAATTGCTACTACTGGGATTTGAAGATTTTACTTGAGTAACAGCCGTAGAAAGATGCTATTACTGGAAAATTTTAAAATTTGCTCCAGTGATCGTAGAAAGATATCACTGGGTCTCTATAAAATTTAAAGGATTTAACTGAGTAATAGCCGTAGGGAGTTGCTACCACTGGCAAATTCGAAATTTGCCCCAGTAATCGTAAAACGATAATACTGGGTGTGAAAATTAAGGGATTTACCTCAGTAATAGTCATAGGGAGTTGCTAATACTGGAAAATTCAAAATTTTCCCCAGTGACCGTAGAAAGATATCACCGAGTTTGTAAAAATTCTCCTGATTTACCTGAGTAATAGCCGTAGGGAGTTGCTAGTACTGACAAATTCAAAATTTGCCCCAGTAATCGTAAAAACATAATACTGGGTACGTAGGAATTTACCTGATTTACCTGAGTAATAGCCATAGGGAGATGCTACTACTGGTAAATTCAAAATTTGCCCCAGTGACTGTAGAAAGGTATCACTGAGATTTTAAAATTTTATCTAATTTACCTGAGTAATAGCCGTAGGGAGTTGCTACTAGTGGCAAATTCAAAATTTGCCCCAATAATCGTAAAAAGATAATACTGGGATGTAAAAATTTAACTGATTTACCTAAGTAATAGCCGTAGGAAGTTTGCTACTACTGGCAAATTCAAAATTGACCCAGTGAACGTAAAAAGATAACACTCGGATGTAAAAATTTAACTGATTTACCTGAGTTTTAGCCGTAGAAAGTTTGCTACTACTGGCAAATTTAAAATTTGCCCCAGTGATCGTAAAAGGATAACACTGGGTATTTAAAAATTTATCTAATTTACCTGAGTAATAGACGTAGAGAGTTGCTACTACTGGCAAATTCAAAATTTGCCCCAGTGATCGTAAAAAGATAACATTGGGTTGTAAAAATTTACCTGATTTACCTGTGTAATAGCCGTAGGAAGTTGCTACTACTGGCAAATTCAAATTTTGCCCCAGTGACCGTAGAAAGGTATCACTAGGATTTGGAAAAAATTTAAGGGATTTACCTGAGTAATAGCCGTATGGAGTTGCTACTATTGGCAAATTCAAAATTTGCCCCAGTGATCGTAGAAAGATATCACTGGGATTTGGAAAAATTTAAAGGGATTTACCTGAGTAATAGTCATAGCGAGTTTGCTATTACTGGCAAATTCAAATTTTGCCCTAGTAATCGTAAAAAGATAATACTGTTTATGTAAAAATTTAGGAGATTTACCTGAGTAATAGTCGTAGGAAGTTTGCTACTACTGGCAAATTCAAAATTTGCCCCAGTAATCGTAAAAAGATAATATTGGGTATATAATACTGCAAAACTCGTAGCCTTAGAAAGATGCTAGCTAGATGTTTGAATGCGTAAGTATGTGGCCCTAGGTAGTTGCCGTCATAAGTCTCGAGATGTCAACTCGTAGTCTTACGTAGATGCTACCGTTGGTTTTAAAATGACAACCCGTAATCCTAAGTAGGTATTACTGTAGGTTCGGAAATATAAATCCATAGTCGTAGGCTGATACTACTGGGATTCCCTGAAAATACAAACCTGTAGTCCTAGGCGGATGCTACTGTAGGTTCGGAAAATTTAATCACGTCGATAATATTAGAAAGAAGTTGCGAGACGGTTGTACTTGTAAAATTTGCAAATATTTGTTACCTGAACTTGAGTCACTTGACTAGCAGAATTTTAATAATTTGTTCCTTTACTTTGCAGGATGACTTCTCGACGTAGATCGGGGAAGGAGTCTGCTGATGAGGTTGGAACTTCTAGACCTGCAGACGAGGCTAGGCCTTCCATACTCGCAGAGGAGGAGGAGGGGGAGGAGCTTCCCTTTGACATTGATGATATCAATTTCGTGATGGATGTTGGCCCTACGGCGGCAACCAGGTTTGGATACTTTGAGGCTTTTTCCCCAGACAGTGTGGGGTGTCAGTTGAGAGGGACAATGATTCCCGAGGAGCTCCGAGAGGCCAGCTTGAGTGTTCGTGATACACCGCTTCTGACGCAGCTTCGATCGCATCCTTTGATGTATTTACGTGCACGGATAGTTCTACCTGAGAGGACCTTCTGCGGAGCATGGTATCAGGCAGTTGAGGTGTGCAATGATGCGCATCCCGTATATAGGAATTTCTGGTCGAGCATGGATTTGGCAATTTTTTGACCATCCCCCCATTTCGCACCAAGCATACATTGATTCGGGCCCTGGCCGAGCATTGGTTCAGCGAGACCAACACATTGCATTTGGGAGACTGTGAGTTAGGTGTTACCCCCTTTGAGTGGGCAGTCATCACAAGTCTCAGGTTTAAAGGGATCCATGACCAGAGGACGGAGGGGACCGCTATGGATGCAGAGAGGGTTCTGGGTATTCGTCCTCATGAGTTGAACGGGAGACGGATCCCTGGTTCGGTACTGAGAGGTGGTGATTTCTTCTACACATTGAGTCCGACGGCTTGGAGTTGTTCCAGCAGCAGCGTCGTTTGCTCTTATATCGGCTTGTGTCGTACTTTTTATGCAACAACGGCACCTTGTTCTCTATTGCTTATGTCAGGATTGTGGACTTCCCAGACGGTACCCTACACGATTGGGGGTCTTTTACTTTTGCTTCATTCCTCCAGGCGATGCGGAGGAGAGTCAGTTGCCCGGCGCCGACACAACTAGGGTTTTGGCCCTTTCTTTTGTGGTGATCTTTTGAGCATATGAGCATAGGGTGCCCCCGTTCCCCTGGCCTGGAGTATTTCATTCTGAGGGCTCTGATGTGGCCGCGTCTGTCTACCCATTCTGTGGATTTGCTGGATTTCGTGACACTCCGCTCTCAGTTAGAGCTTGTCACGCTAGATGATATCCCTTGGCAGCCATTTCATTTCATGGCAGAGTGGGAGGCTTACACAGTCGAGGTATATCTGTCGTCTCGGCGATGCATCTTCTTTTTTTATTCCTACTGGGAGCTGTATATGGGCGACCACTATTGGCGCCAGACGACGGGAGAGGTACGGATCCCCAGATGCCCGCATACTACCACCTTTGGACAGGATTGGTCTCCGACTGTGGGAGATTTTGATGTAGCTGGGTTCATGATGACGGGGGATTATACTGCCTGGTTCTAAAGTGTATCCATTGGACGCTTCACCACTACGACCCAGGTGTGGGGAGGACGTTCGATCGGCGCTGAGCAGGATCGTTTCTTTCAGATGACGAGGGGTGCTGATCGCAGAGCCTAGACTTCTCAGCCTATCTTAGAGGAGGAGAATTGGAGACTGTTTCAAGATTTCCAGCAATGGTAGGAGCAACAGAGAGCAGCACCACCAAGCCCACAGTTTCCCCCAACTGAGGTACGTAAACACAGTAGTTTACTTTCTGTCTTTTCGTTTCATAGATCTATGTAGACCTATTTTACTGTCTTTTTTGTTTTTCTGATAGATTTGTTTGCTGTTTTAGGCTCCCCCAGATCCCCCGAGAGGTTCAGTGGACAAGAGACCTAGAGGCCGAGGACGGCGAGGCGACGGCAAGAGCAGGGATATCTGATGCACCTGTAGTATAGACATAGATTTTTTCTTCGCAGTTTGATAGCATAGCATTTGAGTTGTTGTTTTTCTTCAGCAGGACACTATGTATAGTTAGCCCTTTTCGTTCTTCTTTTTGTAGCAGGGCACTCTATGTTAGTTAGCCCTTTTCGTTCTTCTTTTTGTAGCAGGGCACTCTGTGTTAGTTAGCCCTTTTTTGTTCGTTCTCTCTTTTCTGTAGAGCATTGTTGTATCATTTCCTATGTATGAATACGCATTCTACTACTTGCAATCCGTATCAAATGAGCAGTAATACATTCATACATATTTAAAAATCTCTGTTAAGAGCGATTCATACCTAATTCAGGTTGATCAAACAAAATGATTTTAATGAATATGGCCTCACCTATTGATCGAAGGTGGAAACCCTGATTCGTCCTTTTGCTGAAAAAGTGACGTTGTAGTCTTTAGCACATGAAGTATTTGACCGTTTGACCGTATTGAACTGAATCATCAGAGAAATTGTTTCTTTCAGAAGGTCAATTTTTAGGCTGACATTTATTCTGACTTCAACTGCTGCCCAGATATATTCTGTTGGTCTGGCTGGTTTTGGAGAATGATCTCGTGTGTATGTGTTTTGTTGGCTTTTTCTTTATCCATTTTTGCCCTAATCCCCTTTCGGGTGATGATTACGCCGGATGCCTTTGATTTTTGGTTCCGATTTTGCTACGGTTCCCTCTCGGGTCTTAACCGTACTGGATTGATCCATTTTTGCTGTAGCCCCCTCTCGGGTTTTGACTACACTAAATTTATCCCATTTATTTTGACAAGGTCCCCTTTCGGGTTTTAACCATGCTAGGCTTTTCCATTTTTGCCATAGTTTTCCTTCATAGGTTTTAACTATGCTGGATTTTTTTTATAACAATCCGGATTTTAAACTTCGCCAAGACACAGGCTTCTCGACTAAGTTCTGATGCTTTTGAACGAATATGAGCACTTTCATTTAGGAGGAGAGGCTGAAGAATTCAGAAAGAGATGGAGTAGAGATCTTTTATAGAATCCCCCTTTTTATTTGCGTAAAGGGGGTAGTGATTTTTTTTATCATCGAATTATCGTGATGATGCTGAATATTTTTTTTTTTTGCATCGCTCTTTTTCAGATAAGAGGCAAAAAGGAAAATTATGATTGAAGCCTCGAAGGAAGGAGTGAAAATGCTACTTCACCCAAATTGCACCGGATCTTTAGTAAGAAGGTGATGTCTTTATAGAAATTTAAAATTTGATCGGAAGTTTAGAAAAGCAACTACAAATTAAGCATGGTAGAGCTTAAGCATATCTGCATTGAGAGGGAGGGGGAACTCGAGACCATCCATTTCTGTGAGAATGACGACTCTGCCTGATAGCATTTTGGCCACTATGAAGGGCCCTTGATAGTTAGGAGAGAACTTCCCTTTTGCTTCTTCTTGGATGGGAAGAATCCGCTTCAATACCAAGTCGCCTTGCTGAAAAAGTCGCGGCCGTACGTGTTGGTTGAAGCTTTTCGCAATTCTTCGCTGATAGCACTGTGAGTGATAGACCGCTGCTAGTCTTTTTTCATCTAGGAGAGCCAACTAATCATGTCGGGTCCTGACCCATTCTGTATCTTCCGTTGCGGACTCCATTATGATACGGAGTGACGGGATTTGAATCTCAGGAGTGAGGACAACTTTGTAGCCATAAACCAGGGAATAAGGAGTTGCCCTAGTAGACGTTCTTGTATAGGTTCGGTAGGCCATAAGTGCAAATGGTAGCTTCTCATGCCAGTCCCAGTATGTGTCTATCATCTTACGGATGATCAGCTTGATGTTTTTATTGGCTGCCTCTACTGCTCTGTTCATCTGCGGGCGATAGGTAGTTGAATTCTGATGTTTGACATGGAACTGGTCGCATAATCGTTGCATCAGGGAGTTGTTCAGATTCTTTGCATTATCTATGACTAGGGTCTCTGACCAACTGTAGCGGCAGATAATATTATTTCTGATAAACCACGTGATGACCCTCTCGGTTACATACACGAAACTGACCGCTTCTACCCATTTGGTAAAGTAGTCGATAGCAACTAGTATGAACCGATGGCCGTTAAAGGCTTTGGGGTTAATGGTTCTGATAACGTCGATTCCCCATGCTGAAAACGGCCACGGAGAAACCATGACTTGGAGCTCCTTAGGAGGTGCTCTCAGGACATCCCCATGAATCTGACATTTATGGCATTTATTTACGTACTTGATGCAGTCGGTTTCCATCGTTGTCCAATAGTAATTGGTACGTAAGATTTTTCTAGCAAGGGTGTGATCGCTCATATGCGTGCCACAAGTCCCCTCGTGTATTTCTATCATGAGCTCGCGGGCTGTAGTAGAGTCTACGTAGCGCAAGGGACTGTACATAGATCTTTTGAAAAGAATTTTCCTGCATAGGAAGAATTGAGATGCCAATCTTCGTAGGGTTCATTGGTCATTAGGGACAGCTCCATCGGGGAAGGTCCTGGATTGCATAAAGGATTTGATATCCTGGTACCACGGATGGTTGTCTCTTTCATCTAAAATCAGAGCGCAATGGGCTGGCGAGTCTCTGACTTGAATTTGTATAACCGGAGTCTTTTCTTCATCAGAAAAGTGTATAGCAGCTGCTAGAGTTGCCAGGGCATCTGCTAAAGAATTTTCGGCCCTGGAGATATGATGGAAGCTGACTTCAGTAAATTTGGCTCGGAGGCCTTTGATCGTCTTGTGATAAGGGATTAGTTTTGGATCCCTTGTCCGAAAGGTTTCATTGCTTTGCTGTATAATTAGATCGGAATCTGCATATACCTGCAATATGAAACTTTCATAATCTAGGGCCATCTGTAACCCTAGAATGCACGCTTCATATTCTGTCATATTGTTTGTAATGATAGACTCTTTCTCAAAGAAGAGCTTTGCCGTAGCAGGCAAATATGTCCCTTGTTCGGAAATTAAGATAGCCCCTATCCCGGCACCTTTTTGATTATATGTTCCATCAAAGAAGAGTTTCTAGTCCGGGGACTTGTCTTCTATCTGGGAGTAGAAAATAGCCTCGTCAGGAAACAATGGTTCCATTGGCTGTTTGTCATCCAAAGGGTTCTCTGCTAGATACTCCGAAATGATTCGTCCTTTTTCTAATTTCTGAGTGGCAAAGACTATATTGAATTCTGACAAAATCATATGCCACCTCGTGATGCGGCTAGTGAGCGTTGGCTTTTCGAACAGATACTTGAGCGGATCCATCCGAGAGAGCAAATAAGTGGTATGATGAATCATATAGTGGCGAAGCCGATGAGTTGGCCAAGCTAGGGCACAGCAGGTCTTCTCCAGTGCAGAGTAATTGTTCTCGTATGTGAGGAACTTTTTACTGAGATAATAAATGGCATGCTCTTTTGTCCGTCTTCTGAATACTGTCCCAGCATGCACCCCATAGAGTGATCGAGCACCGTCAGATACATAAACAAAGGCTTGTTCGGCCGTAGGGAGACCAAAATTGGTGGCTCCAGTAAATATTTTTGAATTCCCTCGAATGCGCTCTGGCAGTCAGCAGTCCATTCTTGGGGTATATTCTTATGCAGCAAACGGTATATTGGATCACAGATCTGTGTCATCTGTGCTATAAATCGGCTGATGAAGTTCAACTTCCCGAGAAAGGATCTGACTTCCTTTATACCCTTTGGAACGGGCATCTCGAGGATGGCTTGAATTTTGGTTGGGTCGATCTCGATACCCCTTTGACTGACTATGAATCCCAGAAGTTTCCCGGAGGTTACTCCGAAGGCACACTTGGCTGGGTTAAGCTTGAGTTTGTATTTGCGGAGACGGTCGAACACTCATCAGAGGTTCCATAGGTGTTCCTCTTTATGCTTCGTTTTTGACAATCATGTCGTCTACGTAGACCTCTAGTTCCTTATGAATCATGTCATGGAAGAGCATGACCATCGCTTTCTGATAATTTGCACCTGCATTTTTCAGTCCGAACGGCATAACTTGATAACAGAAAACTCCACACGGGGTGAGAAAGGTTGTTTTTTCTTGGTCCTCTAGGGCTATCCGGATCTGATTGTATTCAGAAAAAACCGTCCATGAAAAAGAACATTTCATGGCCTGAGAATGTCAATGTGCGGTAAGGGGAAATTGTCCTTCGGGCTAGCTCTGTTCAGATCCCGGTAATCGATGCACATACGTACCTTCCCGTCCTTCTTAGGCACGGGGACAATATTGGCCAGCCATTGCGGGTATTGAACCACTCGTAGAAAGCCATCGTCAAACTGCTTTATGATCTCTTCTTTGATTTTAAGACTCCATTCTGGTCAGAGCCATCTGAGTTTTGCTTGACCGATCTGATAGACGGATCTATAGGTAGATGGTGTTCAACAATCGTAGTATTGAGGCCTGGCATGTCTTCGTACCGATTTTGATTTCCCTGGGCATCTCTACGGTCCCCAAGTTGATGGTTTCCGTTTCCTCGATGTTGGGAGTCTTTCTCTGCTCGTACTATTCTATCATCTCTTGGATTTGTTCTGGTATTTTATCGCTAACATCATCGTCGACTTCTATACCCATCAGATCAAGGTCCAATTCGGTGTTAAAGTTGTACTCTTCATGTGCTAGGACTGTTTGGTCGTCTTCTTGAAAAGGACGAATTTTAGAATTCTTGAAACGAAAAGTTATTTTGTTTTTGTCAATAGGTTTGTCATCGTTGCTTAAATCAGAGATAATTAAACAGATTGTATGTAAGTAGGAACATGTAATTTCATAGGAAATTGATACATAAGTTCCATCAAAAAATAAGAACAACAAAATAGTCATTGTTGCTGTTGCCGAATTTTACCAAAACATGTGGGCTTTGTAGATAGGACTCGTCGTCCAATTAATGACCTTCTCCCCTAGATGAGCGGGGCGGATGGTATTTGGATTTGATTGATGACATGTTAGAGGGTCAGTTGCGGCAATCCGTGATTCGCCGTGTATTTGAGACAGGCTTCCCTGAGGGCTTTCGCTGAATATGACATTTATCCCTTGATGATTTGGGAGTGGATTTGTGGTAGTGTTGGGAGGAGTCTTAATGTCCTCCAAATCAATGGCCCCTGCATCTATAAGATCCTGGACTTTGTGCTGCAGGCTTCGGCATCTTTCCGTGTCGTGACCCAGCTGATTTGAATGATATGCGCACACCCAATCCTTTCTGAAGTTAGGTGGGAGAGGGTCAGGCAGTGGTCGAGTCTGTACGGGCGTCAGATGCCTAGATGCCAGAAGGCGCTGATAGACTTCCGTCATGGGAATGCCGATTGGAGTAAAGTTCCGGTTCCTCCATAGATTTTGGGGAGGATTTCTAGCAAATGGACCCTGCAGTGTTGGGCCTTGGAAATGCTGATTTGGATATGCTGTGGACGTATTCTGATATGCTTTTTGTGGTTGGTAGTAGATTTGTTGTTGTTGTGGGTAGCTTGGGTACTCTGGCTCGAAATTTTTTTGGTTGTTTGGCCTCGAAGCTGGCATGAGGATCGATACCTCAGGCTCTTTGGCCTTTTTACTTAGGGGCTTCTTGGCATATGACGCTGAAGAATCCTCGGCTTTGCTATAAGGATCGAGGAACTTCCCGGTCTTGATGCCATCCTCTATCATTTCGCCATGTAGGATGATCTCATTGAATGATCTTCCAATGGACGTGCAGAATTTTTCTTAATACATTCCCTTGCAAGCCTGCACAAACAAGTGAACATATTCCGCGTCGGCAAGAGGAGGGTCAACTTGGGATGCCTGGCTTTTCCACCTAAGGGCGTACCGTCGGAAGGTTTCCTCTGGTTCCTGCTTCATACGAATAAGAAAGAGACGGTCGACGGCCATCTCTGCGTTGTATCGGTATTGGCACACGAATTCCTGAGATAAATCTGTCCAGGAACGGAAGCGCTTGAGGTCCAGGCGGGCAAACCATTGTGCGGTGGCCCCAGTTAAACTGTGCTATAATAAATGCATCATCAGCTTTTCTGGATTGGGATATCTGCAGAGTGCCCTGGCATAAAGACGTAGATGCGTCATGGGTTCCCCGGTTCCATTATATTTAGAAAAATCCGGGATCTTGAACTTGGATGGCAAGACCATATCTGGATAAAAGCATAGATCTTCGAAGCTAGTCGAAGTGTATGCATTGGGTCCACGGAGGGATTTGAAGGAATCCTCCAGTTGCTGGACTTGTAGAAGTAGATGTGTGTCTTCCTGTTTTGTCGGGATCTCGTCAAGGTGACTTTCGAGATCATCCTGGACATACGGGAGAGCAAAAGGACCAGGAATGTTCTGCGGTTGGACCGGCAGAGTAACAGCTATGGGGGCTCTAGGGAGTTCCCCGCTGATAAGATCGGATTAGCAGTTGGCAGAAATGGAGCGGGCTATGGCACCGCTGGACCATATGTTGCCCCAATGCTGGGAGGCAAAAGTTATGAAGACAACGGGTCAGCCCCAGTTGGCAATGCAATGGATGTGGCCTAGCACTGAGCCCTTAGGGTTTCCATCATAATCTGTAGGTTTTCTAGAGATCGGCGAAGGAGGAGATATTCCTCCATGGATACGGTCTCTAGTTCTTGGGGAATCTGATCATCGGCCATTGCTCTAGCAAGGGATCTTGTAATTCTCCAATTTGAAAAATCTAGATGAGCCATGTTTGTACCTGTATGGCAACACTACGCTCGAATCAGTATACAAGGAAATATCTTTGGAAATATTGGAGATGTTACGGACTTCCTTGAGATTTTAAATTCAGGGCGCGCCTCAGACATGGAGTCCGGAGGACGGTCTTAAATTATAGATCTTTGGGGTGATAATGCTGAATCCGTAATCTATTTCTGACCAATATTTCTAAAGACGCTGACGGTTTATGGCATTAAGCAGATATATGCGTAAAAGAGGACCGTTAGGGATAATTAAAGACGTATGGACTTCCTTTTAAATTTAAAATTCGGGACATGCCTCGGACATGAAGTCTGGAGGATGATCTCGGATTTGTAAAATTGTGAGGAGATTTTTGAAAAATGATAAGTCCATAGTCTTATCTCTACCAATATCCCTAAGGACGCTAAGATGCATTTTTTGGAAATTTTGGATATTTAACAGGCATGTATATAAGGATTCCCCTCGGAATGTATATGATTGCCCTAAAACAGTAAATAGGGTCTTGGCTTGACTCTGTAACTAGCTTATTATATGCAGCATGTGGATATGTTTGGCTGATAAGGTTTAATGGCTTCCAAATCTTCAGACCTCCGGCCCCGTTAGGGAAACCATCGTAGAGTCGGTGATTTGGTTGGAGTGCCTCATTTCCACGGCAGACTTTTTAGAGTCACGCGGCTTACTGTTGGGCCCCCGAAAGGTTGATAGGGACTCATCCATTTTGGGCGGTAATGACTTTCACCCAAAACAGGAAATGATGCAAATGATGAATGGAAAACGTACTTATGCAAATGTAAGTAAAGATTTTTTTTAAGAAATGAGGGAAAATCCTTTTTGCAATTTATCAGTAAGCAAAAGATAAGAAGATAAATAGTTTCAGTGCAACGATTTTTAACAGCGCAAAACCTGTGTATTTTAGCAACGCGTCCAGTAATTTCCCTGAAAAGAAACAAAGACGATGCAATCAATAATAATAAGTCAAGAATTGATTGTTTTCGAAATTCCGGAAAAGATTTATTTTTGAAAAAGGTTTCGCAAGCCGAAATCCTCGAAGTCCCCAACGGAGTCGCCAGCTGTCGTGCCGGGAAATTTTCCCGTCCTTCCCTCGTCCCCTCTCTTTGGGAGGAGTCGTTTTCCGAGATGGGAGAATGTGTGCTATTGGGTTTTATTTGAAATGGGGGTTTGTTTAAAAAATGGGTGACGACCTGAGTGTGCCGGTTTAGAATTTTCGGAGTCGCCACTCGGCATTGGACTGTGGTGTGCCAAGTCACCGGTATTTTATTTAAAAAGCAAATTTGATTTAATCGAAAATGTTAAAGGTATCTGCAAACCAGAAATTCGAAGTCCGGGGATTAAATTACGAATAGACAAGGTGTTAGGTACCCCACTCGCCCTTTCGGTACTTTCATTTTCAAAAGTAAATATTTTTAGGATCCGAAATCGATTATTTTCTTGGCTAGAGAAAAGAATAATTATTACTGATATGAATGAAATGAGTTGAAATTTAAATAACAAATAGGTAATAGTTGTTGATGGGCAGATTTCGGCCCGATTAGAATTATTTTGGGGCCGGACAGAACTTCCGCGAAAAATGGTTTTCTACAGTCGGACAGAATTCCGACTGCGTTTGGGAAAACAATTTTGTTTTTTTAATGTAGTTTTATTTACGACAGTTAGGCAGAACCCCGACTGTGTTTTTAGAAATAAATCTGAGTCGGACGAAACTTCGGCTAAAAAAGGTTTTCTACAGTCGGACAGAATTTCGACTGTGTTTGAAAAGTAATTTAATATTCTACGGTCGGATAGAACTTAGACCTGTTTTGAGAATCAAACTTGAGCCGGACGGAACTTCGGCTGAAAAATGGTTTTCTACAATCGGACAGAATTCCGACTATGTTTGAAAAGTAATTTTGTATTTACGGTCGGACAGAGCTTTGACCGGTTTTGAAATATTTTATTTGTTTTCTTTGTTTATTTATTTAGTTTGGGAAGTTCCAAAGAATATTAAATGATCCAGCATGACCTGGGTCATAAAGCATTCTTTTAATCCGAGTCTGATAGCTACTGCAAGCTTTCACTTTAGAGTACGGATTTGAGGAACTCGGTTTTTTATTTTTGAAAGTGTTTTTGACATTTTTCAATCGGACAGAACATCGACTGTGAAAAATGGTTTTTCTATTTTTGGATCGGACAGAGCTTCGACGGTGAAAATGATTTTATGCTTTTGGGTCGGATAGAGCTTCGACCGCAAAAGAATTTTTATAAAACGTTTGCTTTTTTAATGTGGAAATCCCACAGAATTTCAAATGCTCCAGACGGATCCGAGTCCCAAGACATTCTTTTAATCCGAGTCTGACAGCTACTGCAAGCTTTCACTTCAGAGTACGGATAAAGGAATTAGTTTTTCATTTTAAAAGTATTTTGCATGTTTTTCAGTCGGACAGAGCTTCGACTGCGTTTTGAAAAATGGGGAGGGGAATTATTTCCTTAAGTATGAAAAATCCCTCAGAATATCGAGTGCTCCGAACGAGGCCGAGTCACAAGGCATTGTTTTAATCCGAGTCTAGTAGCTACTGCAAGCTTTCACTCTAGAGTACGGATACCGGAATTTAATTTTATTTGAAAGTATTTTGGGGAAAGCGAAAGTTAATCGTTTAAGTAAGATAGAATGTATATATTGTAATATGTATATATGGACAGGGTTATAAGATATTATATATATAAACCGAGCTGGATATAGTCCGAGCTAGATGGCAAGTACATATATAACAGTTAAGATATCGTATATATAAACCGAGCTGGATATATTCCGAGCTAGACAACAAGTATTTTGAGGCGAAGACATTTTTATGTTCTTCTTGTTTGCGACAGCGGAGCTGGCATAGCCAAGCATGTGCCGAATTCTAACGAAGAGAAAGACATAAAATAACGAATTCTTTAATAGATATGAGTTTGAAAGCAGTAAAGACAAGTATTTAACAAATAAAAGTAAATTGTATTACTATATCTGTACAATTTCGAGAGACAACTTCTGTAGATAACTTTTTTAAAATATAGTAAGGCATAATATCGGACACGACCGAGTGACTAATGCCGAACTATAGATTAGAAGACTATCAAGAGTCTCCGAAGAATATTCAAGACAAAACGGTATTTACCGTGTAAAATAAACAGAGATTCGAATACTTCGCAAAGATGTGGTGAAAAACGGATTAGGGTAAGGACCCAGAGGTTTTTGGTTTGAGAGGTAGTCGAATTTTTGGGAGTACTTGGAGGTTTCAAGTGTTGAAGTCTTCTTGAAGTCCTTTTCTTGTTGAGGGCAGGCCCCCTATTTATATTCAAGTAATATCGCAACTATAGTTGCGACATTATGGCTCCTTGGCCCAATGGGCGGCCACGTGGCCCATGAGCTGGCTGAGATATTTAGGAAGCTTCCTAAGTCGGATTTGACATTATCCACTTAGAAAAATTAAATAAAAATTAAATAATTATCCTAAAATTGAAAAAGTATCCCAGACTTCTGAATCTTGGTCCGAAGCTTCTGTTTGCGCTTGGCCGGCCCCTTGACAAACTTGGACTTTGACAATTTAAATTTGATATTCGTGATCATAGAGTTGGATCAGGAATATAGCAAATGTCCCAGACTTGAACCGGACATTTCCCGGGAAATCCCTGAAATTCGGCTCCGTTGCTTAAAACAAAGAGAGAAGCGCGGGTTGCACCTTATGGAATGCTCAGCTTCTAAAAAATCTTCTTTATTGGGAATGCCAAATTTGAAAGATATGTTCTGTGCAAAATCCGTTCACTTATTTTCGAGACTGTTGGTCAGCTGCAAGGAGAACCGAACGAATTATCGTTTACCCTCAACTAAATCCCGGATCTGGATCGAACAGATTCAGTCTTTACACTATCCTCTCTGTAATAAGAATGTCTTCGAATTTCCATTCAGAAACGGAAATTAGTCCTGCTAGACTTGGTACACTACCCTCCCTTGACTTGAGGATAAGAACACATACATATTGTCGGTACTTCACTTGTGTTCACTTTCACGTAGAGCTACGTTTACACCACGTGTGCCTTGAGGTCTTTTACTGCTCTTACTTTTCTTGCTTGTGGACACTTAGGCATGCACCGCACATGCATGCTTGGTAGTAGTTAGGAGGTTTTCTCACTGAGCTGTGGTCCGCTCAGACCCTTCCTTCTTTTCTTTTCTAGTCTGTTTGCAGGGATTTGTTGAGATCATAGACTTGGAGCTAAGTCAGCTACTGGATTTTCTGGGGCTTGGCAGTTTGGCTTCTGTGGTACTTCTACTACTTGCTCTTTCATTTCAGTTGTACTCCCGTACCTTTTACTTCAGTTTTAGTTCTACTCTTTGTACTTGTACTTCAGTTCAGTTTCAGTTTTAGTTGTAGTCGTGTTTGGCAGTTTACCTTACTTCCGCTTGTTAGTTCCTGATTGTACTATTCTGTTGTACCCTGTATCATGTAATGAGAACTCGACTGAATGGATCTGAATGCAAGTAGTTGTAACCCCTTTTATTATTTTAAACTGTTTTTCAAAAAAAAAAAGATTTGAAAATCCGGGGCGTGACAACTTGGTATCAGAGCTTTCGGTTCGAATACCTTGGAACCGTGGGGAGACACCTAATCTCCATGGATTTTCTTGGTCATTACATTGTTCTTTCATCGTGCTTGTGTGCTTGTGACGCACTCTTGCTTCTTGGTTCCGCTTCTTGTTGATACTATGTCCGTTCTGTCTCCTTCCACGGGTGTCGAGTTTCTCCATCCCTGGGAAGTCGAGTGTTGATCTTTGTGGCAAGTTTAGTTGCCTTGTAGTTGAGTATTTTGGTATCCCTACTCTTAGCACCCACGATGCATCTTTTGAGGTTTCCGTGCGGTTGTAGGCTCTTTTGTGTTGCTAGAGTTGAGTTTGTCTGCAGTGATAAAATGAGACTCAGGAAAGTATCCAAGATTGTTGTTGCGATTTTCCCTTGCCTTGTTGTTCGTATGGTGGAACTTTGGTCCTATTGGCACGTGGTGTTAGGATTTCGGAGACCTTGGCTTCGGTTTGGTGATTCGATGTAGTTCTTAGGGCTCCTTGGGTTTAGTAGTTTGGTTATTCTTCCTTCTGGGATGTGAGTTCTTGGGAAATTGTTGTGGATTTGACCATGTGTTCCATAGGAGTTCGGGTTTCGTTCGTTGCCTTAGTAAAATTCTTGAGGCATGGTTGAGATTTCCTAGTGTTCTTCTTTAAGGGGTATGACCCGCAGGTCATATCTCTTCGCGAAATTGATTTAGTTGCACTCATTTCGGATTTTATAGGCTAAGCGACGCCTTTGTTCATTAGTTCGTTGAGTTAAGTTTAGTCGCGTTGGTTTGAAGCTGTTTGGTCGTGCAAAATTCGACATGGATGTCCGTGTGTAGTTGCTTGGGGCTTACTATTTAGATTGAAGCTTGAATGTACGTAGAAGTTATTCGTCTTCCTCGTATCCACTCGGATCTTTCGATTGACGATTTCAGTTAGTTGCGAGTTATGCTTTGAGTACCTTGAAAGGATCCCTTTATTTGGCCCTTCTTCAGCTCGATGGCGTAGATGAGACTCTTGAAGCCAATCCCTGGCTTGTAAGGAGTTGTTGTATTATTGAAACCCTGAACGTTGTCGACGTTCCTATTGTAACACGTATTGCTCCTTATCAATTGGTTGAATCACAATTGCGTTTTCCCTGAGTGTAAATTGAATTGAAAGTCACCGGTGTAACTCATTCGAGTCTTGGCCCTTCAGCTGTTTGGTGACTTTTGGCGCGTTCGTTCTATCTCGAATCTAGATGATGACGATACTGTGTGAAAACTCATGTGTGTTTGTCGGGCCTTATTCCTTTCTTGTGACTCAGGCAATAACTCCGATGTCCACACCATATCGGGAGTTATCCCTTTTATTCTTTTGTGTGGCCTATGGCTTTCTTTGTCTTGACGCTTCTCGGTGGTAGTCTCTGTAACCCCCTGGTTGACTTTTGTTGGCATTGATCACTAGCATTGTTCGTTCTTGGACTCTACTTGGTCATTGTCATTCCACTGTGAGTCTTCCATCGGTCACCTCATTTATTATGTGGTTTCCCTTTGCGTGTTTAGTCAACTATGAGTTAGTAGGTCTTGGAAATTTGGAAAGCTTCGTGTTCGATTGGTCGTGAGCCATGTATTATTATTTCTTCTGTTAGCGATCTTTGAAATCATTTAAACTGCACTTCGTTCCAGGTATATTGTAAGACATGTTGGTTCTTGGGTGACGTTTCCTTGACTCGCGTCTTGTTTGATGCATGTGGTGTGATTTTTCACATTCCTTGTGTTATCTTGTTTGAGTTACACCTCAAATTACGAATCACCCATGTAGTGTGTCGTATTGTTCCGGACTTCTAGTTGGGTGACGTTTGTCGATCTTGTTTCACTTCTGATTTCGGTAGAACTTTTTCCATGTTCAAAAGATGTGGTGTCCTCATGTTCGTCTCTCTATCGATGTTGCATCTTTGACTCGAATGTTAGTAGTCCTAAATTTTGGTTGCAAGACTTTAGCAGAATTAAAAACAACTGTTTGCGTTCGTTGTACTTCACGTTGACCATATTTTTTTCTTGTCCAAAAGACTATGCGTTCGTGCGATTGTCTCTCTTCGGCGTTGTATCCTTGATCGGAATGCGAGTATTTCTATTTCTGTTGTGAAAATTTTAGTTAAGTAAGAGATTTCCGTTCTTATTCGCTACGTTTGTATGTTGGACGTTACTTGATCATTGAAGAGAAGTTATTGGACAAAGCAAACGCGTGTTAGATTGACCGTGTGAAAAGTTGGGTGCGAATGCATATTGTGGTCTAGACTTGGCGTGAGTTTGTGCCATGCCATGTTGTTTGGGCTTGGCACATGCACATTTTGGCATGCGTGGCTGTGTGAGTTCTCTTTGGTTATGTGATACACGTTTGACGTGGTGAATTGGTTTGAGAAGAGCTACCGGTCGGGGCATCTCAAAGCAAATCACCAAGGATATACGGTTACCACACTAGGATGTGTGTGTTTGATGTGGTGTGTTCTTTAGCTCGAGATTTTTGAGCATTTTCATGTGTTGCATCTATTTCAGTTGGTTCGTGGGTGTTGGTGCGATGACGTATCTTCGCTAGTTATAATTCGCTAAGCATTCGTGTAAACGGTCTTAGGGCGAGTCTGCATATCCTCGGCGTGTCCGTGTATCCTTGATGTGTCTTTGATGTATCCTTCGTGTATCGGCATATCGTAGCGTAATTAATGGATTTTTGAAGGATAACAAAACGAAAATTATTCACGTGCGAGTTTGCGAGATCAAAAATAAGATTTGACGTGTGTGGAATTGATTTGCGTCGATGTATCTGTATCGTATTCGGAAATATTCTTTTGTACCGTGGCATGTTTGTGGGTTCGTGGATTAAGAAAGGTATTCTTGCGTTGTTCTATTCGCGAGTAGATGGTTGGATGTCAAGGCTAGGTCGTACCTTTGCGAAAACTTGTGTCCGTTAGGTACCCAAGCAACTGTATTGAATCCAACGTCCTATTTGAAACTTCTTATCGTATCCTACATAGTTTGACCCTTGAGATGATCATTGCGGCGATGAGTTTGGGCTTTGGTTCACCCATTGAGGGTTGGAGTTTCTTGTTTCGTTGGACGGATGTTTTGTTCTCACCCTACTTTCTTCTTGCTCAATTTCGAGGACGGAATTTCTTTAAGGGGTATGAGATGTAACGATCCGATTTTCCGTATCCTGTTAGATTAAACTGTCAAAGATTTTTTAAAAGCGAAATGGTGATTTAATCCTTTTTTTATTTGGTCCAATAAACCCGAATAATAATAATAGGGGTATTATTATTGTTTTTTTATTAGTGTTTTTAATAATTAAAAACAAAAGAGCAAATAATATATATAACAAACAAACAAAAAAAATACTAACAGCCCTATCCTAAAATCCTACCCCTGTGGTCCCCCGTAACCCCTGTAACCCTTCCCCCCAACAAAAGGAACCCAGCCTCCCGATAATCCCCCCTTCTCCCCCGAAGTTACATGGCAGACGAAACCCTCCCCCACCAAATTCAATCCCGTCTTCTCCCCCCTTCCCATGGCTGCCGAGAGCAGCGAAAGAGAGAGAGAGAGGAGGCCACGGCAGGTGGGAGGCGGCATCAGCGCCGCAGGTGGCTGCGAGACGGTCTGTGCGCTCGAGAGAGGTAGGAGGCGACTGCGGGGCTGGTGGTTGGGCAAGGTGGCGCTGGAAGGGACAGCGCAGCGGCAGAGGCGTGCTGGTGGTGCGCGCAGTGAAGGCAGCGCAGACGCGACGCGAAGTGGAGCTGCGGTTGCTGGTGGGGTCTGTAAGTTTGCGCAACAGCAATGCACAGTGGTGGCGGCGCGATTCGGTGGTGGTCGCATGGTGGTTGGCGCGCGCAGGCGATGTGCACGGCTTGGTGGTCGTTCGGTTGAGGCGTTGGGGCTGTTTTGGTGGTTCGTGGCAAAAAAAGATATATTCGATGTATATTTTGTACGCATATCTCGATGTATATTTGCGAGCGTGTAATTAGTATATTTTGCTTTACGCATAGGATTGACCACGACGATGGGTATCTGACTGCATTGTTATGATGGGCGGCGACGACAACAGTTTCAAACGATTGCATGTAGCTCACGTCAGCAGTTCTTGAACCTACTGTACGAAGTATATGCAATATTTCTGGTTTATGCGTGTGCGAGCTTCTGTGTCTGCCAGCGTATGCTTAGTTGTATCTGGTTGTACGTGTAAGGGGTCGAGTATGACATTGGATATCTGTTTGTGTGCTTTGCTCGGCTCGCAACTATTTTGGCGTCTCACGACAGACTTAGCGCTTCGGTGACTCCGGTGGGTAAACTTTTTAACTCCTATCGAGTGTGTGCGTGTGTGTGTACATAGGAGTAGATTATATCGTCGTTTGCCATATATTTCATACTTGCGACCTAGGATAGTCTAGGTGCGACATAGACGACTTTGTAAGTGGCTTGGGTTATGATTATTCCCTTAGACACCGTAGTGACTTGAAGGTTGGATATTTTGAGGACTTGTACGATCGTTGACGACACATGGAATTTGTGGATTTTGTGTCCCTTGGCTTATTCAAGGGTGAGTTCGGATTGGGTGAAACTTAACATGTTTAAGGTACTAAATGAACTTCCAATATTGAGGATGTGCCCCACGAGAGCTACTCGTACTCAACCTTGAATCCATCACATGTAAAATTATGAAATGAAATGAAAATAGAAACGACGACACACTTGTTGGATTACTAGTGATTGCTAGGAGTTACTACTTGAATAAACGAACTTATGCAATGAAGGAATATTGGAAGAAAATGCTCTACAAGCCTTGGTTAGGTTGAGAAACATTGATAAAAGGAACGACAACTCATGAATGTAATTAATGACCACAGATATTATTTGATTCTTTCTATGCAGGAATGTACTTGATCTTTAGGGATTCCCGGCATAGTAAACTTGCAATGACGATTCGGGAATGTACTTGATTTTTAGGGATTCTCAGGATAATATTTGTAACAACGATACGGGGATTGATATTGTAACGACTCGAATTTCTGAATTCCTTTTAAATTTAATATATCAAATATTGATGTCATCAATATTGTGAAATGTTTCTAAAACATCTACAGTCATCGTAGATTGGCTAGAGTAAGCCCGGATGAGAAGAAAGTTCCCGACACGTCACCCGTTGACGATTGAGCATTCGATTAAGTCCTTACTGGATTCCAAATTATTGACGATCTGCTCCTTATGTCAAATCTGAAATCCTTCTTCATGAAAGTTGTAGAGGACTCAAATACAAGCCCAACGCAAATTGAATCGCCTCAATCGGAGTTCGTATGAAGAAGTTATGATCAAAATACCGTCGGAAAAATCAACATTTCTGTTCAGCAGAAATTTGGTCTCCACGACCGGTACACCATATGTCGTAGACCGGTCGTGGACT
>NMUG010000285.1:0-24206 GCA_002855965.1 Monotropa hypopitys
ACCAATGTTGTATGAATCACAAGCCCTTTGGATCGAGAGAACATAGTGAAAAACTCAAATCTTTTTCATCATTTCTCACCATTTCTCGCCTCTTTTAGTGATCAAAACAAGTCACTTGGTTCTCCTTTTTTCCCCACCATTTTTTCAAAATCCAAAGGGGCAAGAGTTCTTTTTCAATGCATCAAAATTTTAATTTTTCATGTATTAATTTTCTGTCATATTTTCCACTAGGGATACCGCTACCAGAAGGAAGTGTTTGGAAAGGTACCTCTAAAACACTCTCATTTTTTCACTTGTAATCGGTTTCTAACTATTCCTCTTGGCTTTGATTAGTTAAGGGAGAAATCTGGAGGTGAATATGACATCTCAGCGGAAGATCTGAAAGCCGAGTAGGCAACATTTTCCCACTCTTTTTTGAAGCGTTTCGCGGTGGGTACTACTCTCCATGCCAGATCGATCTTGAGTTCTTAGTTTCGCGAAAAAATGCATAAGTTACTCATTGTTTTACCGTCTTGAATTCGTGCATTTTCACCTCTTTATTACCCTTGTGGTCATGGAGATTTTTTATTTGTTATATAGAAATTCTTCCCCATTGGATACACTTATTATGTAACTTATATATGGAGATAAGGAGGCCTAATTGCCAAGTTCAAATAGTTTTCAGACTTGTTTGATTGCAGTTTATCAGACTTCCAATCTCAAAACAGTTTCTAACTTGTTGAAACAATGAGCTAATATGTAGATGTATGTTTAAACATAAGTTTGAAAGTTTTAAAACCCTCTCTTTTATTATGAAGATGTATCAATCTTAAATTATCAAATTGTTGAAAAAAAACATCGTGAATGAAAAATTATCTGTAACAACTTTTCCGAATATTTACAACTTTTGTTAAGTCGTGACGTTTTGCGGACGATTGAGTTTACACAATTTCTTCTTCCTAAGAGAGGAGAGAGTATTGAGTTGGAAAATACTACTTGTGTTACTCTTAATGTTGATGGGATTTTTTCCAAATTGACGGATATGTGTACTATTAATGGGGTGAAAGTGTCAAAGAAAAAGAATAAAGTAATTGTAGCAAATAAAGATAAAGAGACTAAAGAAGTCTTGATTTGTGATGAGTAACAACAATACCTCGAGAATGATCTAATGGTTTCTCGTCAGCCTACATGTATTAAATAGCCTCTAAAGATTCATTTGGATGGCAATTTTGTTGGCCCATGAGCATAACCCTTTGGCGGGAGATTCATCATCCTCTAAGAGTGACACCAAAAGGAAGCTTCGAGAGAAGTTAAAATAATTAAGGACTTCTAGATAAAAATGATCTAAATCTCTCGAGTTACATCCATGTGTTAGTTATGATTTGTTGTAGAGGCTCGTGTGCTTTTCTTTTGTATTGCTTCCTTGAAGCGATATTTTGGTATTATTGTGCATTTTCTTGTTTTGCTTAGGTTTAGTATTTCTCTTTCTTTTTCTTTTTGTTTACATGGAGTATGCCCCTTGTAAACATGTATATTTGATTTTTTTTAATATTTCAAACTTATTTACCCAAAAAAACATTTAAAAAATCTGTTCACAAATTATATTTGTGGTGTTGATCTTCTTTTAACAGATCACGTCGACTGTTGACAAGGACGAAAGTGGTATCCCTAGCCTTACAGTCAATCCAAACTCTATCGTGATGACAGTACCAGTCGCTACCAATGTGCAAATTAGCCATGCCAGAAAATTTTGTTGGAACCGAGTCCAAGAGATGGCAACAAAAGATGCAGTTCTATCTTACGAATCTACAACTGGCTAGGTGTCTAAACGAAGATGCTCCTCTCCTCGCAGAAAATGAGATAGGTAGGCAGATTGTTGTCGCAGTTGAGGTTTGGAAACATTCTGATTTCCTATGTATGCATTACATCCTCAATGGACTGGACAACACCTTATACACCGTGTATTGCTTAGTGAAAACCGCTAAAGAACTCTGGTATCTTTGGACATAAAGTACAAGACAGAAGATGTTGGTATGAAAAAAAAATTGTCAGTTCGTTCTTGGACTACAAAATGGTTGATTCATAATTTGTCGTAAGTCAGTTTCAAGATCTCCAACTTATTTTGCATGAAATTCATGCAGAATGAATGGTCTTAAGTCAACCATTTCAAGTTGCATCCATCATTTGGAAATTCCCTCCTCAATGGCACAACTCCAAGAACTATTTGAAACACAAACACAAAGAAATGAACTTTGAGAATCTGATTGTACGGTTGAGGATTGAAGAAGATAACCTGAATTCTAAAAGGAAGTTGGGAAATAAGTACATGACTAAGGCAAATGTGATAGAAAATGGTGACAAACACAATAACAACAAGATGAAAACAAAGAGATCAGACAAGTCATAGAAGGGCAGCCATTTGGGCCTTAAGGGTGGTGTGACTAAAAAGGCTCAATTTGATGAAAAATGTTTTGTATATGACAAGCATGGACATCGGGTCGCAGAATGCCGAAGCAAGCAAGCAAACACCAATAAGAAACCACAACAAGTGTTGTAACACCGTGAATTTTTAATATCCTCATAAATATGTTTATTGCTAATAAAATGTAATTGAGGTGAGATCAAAAATAAATTGGAGAAGAAATAAATAAATGATTTGTGAGAAAGTCACTTGGGAGTAGATTGTTTGTAATGTTTTGGGAGCATGGGATCAAAACCCAAGGTGTAACGAATTTGTTAGGGACCCGTGTGCATGGAATTAAAGCCATAAGGAGTATATACTTTTGGGTGTTATGGATGTAGTAAATAAAAGTTCAATAAAAGGTGAGCTTTGTCTTTTATTGCTAAGTAAAATCTGTCAAGAATTGTGTTTGTCTCATTTGTATCTCATCCACCGAAATAGAATTTTAGAGCAAACTTGAGAGAGGGAGAAGGAGAGGAAACTGGGATCGACGGGGAAAGTCTTGAAGGAGGATCTCTACAACAAAATCAGACCACAAAGGTAAGATTAAGACTTTGTTTCCTCTTGAATTTGTGGAGTTCTTAGGTAGAAATATGGTCAAAATTATGTTTCATGCAACCCCTTAGAAAGGTAGGAAGAACACATGTTTAAATTGATGTTTTGACCAAATAAATTCTGGAGATATGTAGGTATATGTACAACCCAAAAATTTAATAATTAGATAATTAAACCTAAGGATGTTTAATTAAGAGATTAAGAGAAAGAAAATTAATTAAAAGGCTTAAATTAATGAAATTAAGTTTTGAAAAAATTATATTTAATTTGATTAGACAAATAGAAATTTCCGATGAAGTTCGAGAAATTTGAGAAAATTAGAAAGATTTTTCGAAATAAAAAGAAGTTAAAAAGAATTATTATATAATATCAAAAATATGAAAATTAGGCCTAAAGATCATTGTAACTATGGTGCACCTCTCTGCACCATAGCATAACCCAAAAGGAAATCAAAATTTTTTAATTTATTAATTCTTATCAACTTACAAAAATAAAAACAAAACAAAGTTTAAAACAAAACCAAAAAAATCAAATAAAGGAAATAAAACAAAAAGAAGAAGAGAGGGAATTCGATTATCGGGGAGAAACCCAAACCCAAAACCCAAATCACAAGAGAGAGAGAGAGGCAAGGGGGCTATGGATGTGGTGGTCGGTGGCAGTTGTTCTCGGTGTGTGCGGGTGTGTGCGGTGGCGGTGGCGGTGGTGTGTTGGTGGTGTGTCAATCGTGCTAGTGGTGCAGTGTAGCTGTGCAGGTGCGTGTGTGCGCGATTGTTTGTGTGTGTGCGTCTCCCGCGTGTGTGGTCATGTGTTGCACTGGTTGTATGGTATGTGTGGTGTTGGGTTGTCCAGCTGGTTTGGCTGGGTTTTGGTTGGGTTGGTTGTGCAATTGTGTGGCCGTGTGTGGTGTATGTGTGTGTGTGTGGCCGTGTGTGGTGTATTGTGTGGGGGGTGACTGTGAGAGTATGTGCATGGCTATGTTGTCTGTGTGTGCAACTGGTGCATGGACCGGTACCCATTTCAGTCAGTAAACAGTGTATGAAAGTGAAAATGTGAAGGAAATTTTTACATTAAATTAAACTTAAATATTAATAAATAAATTAGTAATGAGAATTAATATTAAATTAAATAAGGATTTATTAAGAATTATTTAAGAAAATAAGTAAGAATAATGAATTAGGGAATTTATTATAAGAATCGTTTAATTTATATATTTCTCTATTTTTCTCATTTAGGTTATATGGATTAAAGCTCGGATTTCAGGTGAGTGACAGTTACAAGCATTAAGGATTTTTGGTATGTTTTATGAAATATTCCCGTTTTCTCTGGGAATGATTTTATTATGAACTGTTTTTAAAGTTTCCATGGATATGAAAGTATTTATGAATTTACTATCCATTTGGTTATACTAAGATAGTCCCCTAACCCGAGGGATATAGGGGCCATCGATTATTGATTCTAGGATGATCTCCTAGTTATTGATGCTAGGCTGATCCCCTAGTATTTATATAGACCATTTTAGCTAGGGGAGATAATACCTAGTTTATTGTCTATTGAACTAGGTATAAGCATCAAACGTCTAGTTTTACCACCTGGGAATGCTCAAGAATCTGTTTGGATTTATAGATGGCATAGATTGGGTTAGGGTGATTTGGAAAGAATTGAGAGAGAGAGAGAGAGAGAAGGTTTCTGGTAGGATCAGAGGAGTGGCAAGGAAATTCTGCAGAGCTTGGGCACCTCAGGGAGTCATCCTAAATGCTGAAGGAAGCCTCTATATATAAAGATGGATGTCACATCTATAGTTGCAATGTTGATGGCACTATCGCAACTATAGTTGCGACAATGACGTCAGCAAACTTGTTGCCCAGTTCGAGTGGACTGACATCAGCACACACCATAGCCGAATTTGATTTTGTTTTCGTCCCCCATTAAATCCAATTTCGGATTTTTGTGGAATATTCTTGGAATATTCCCTGTCAAAGTGTAAATCACGTTCCATTCTGCTTCAAAATGGCTCGCGCTGCCTGTTGTGATGTGTCGTATGCCCCAATTATGATGAAACAAAAAATGCCATCATATGTACCGAATTGATTCATGAATTTTAAAAATATCAACTTCTTGAAACAGATAAATTCTAAGAAAAAATCGATTCCCTGACTTTTTTATCGGAACATAGAATTCACGGTTTGTGCATAGCTTTCTGGTGGTCATTTCTCCGTCACAACTATTCCATAAGAAATGTCAGTCTTTTATCAAGACTTCATAAAAATTTAGTTTGAACATTTTCGATGTTGTCTCGTCATTCCACGGCATGATAAACAGAATAGTGTCCACATCCAACTAAATTTTGGTTTTTAATCTGATGACATCAGTCTTTACAAAATTTGCTCAAGAACAATATTACCGACCAATTTCTATTGAGAAACATGATTTTGGACGTTCATATGAATTTCTGCTCATTCTAGAGTAAAATGCTTGTTTTGCAGCATTTTGTTGTGTGTCCGATTATTGTTGTTCATAAATGGTGCATCAGTTTGAAAATCTTTCTTCGCGTAAATGTTCCTTAACACTTTATCAACATTTATTCATTGACGAATTATTGGTGCTCGATATCAGATCTGCTTGTGAGAAGTCTAAACATCTCGAAATTGCATTTTGACATATCCTGAGGCCAATTTGATTATTTTTGAGCGATGGGTCAAAATAGTGTATCAGCAGATGTCCATCTTTGTATATTTTTGCACAATATACAAAGAAAAATAAATGCATCATTTTGACTCACGGTTCATATTTTTTATATTTTTCTAGGATTCTTGACACTGTTCTGCATCATTTGACCGGATCAGAAAAATTTTCCGACTTAATTTTGACATTGATCTGGCACTGTATAGTTGCAAATTGGACTGGCAGAACGCAACATATCACTTTTTCCCAAATGATCATAAAAAGCCAAAACTAGGAGAATTTTATCATCTTGATCATTGTGCATGCACTTGCCAAAGTACTGACTGGCATCATGGATGATGTCAGTGTCGCAACTGTAGTTGCGACATCAAGTTTATTTAAGGAGCAGCTTCTGCTACCTCTTCACTTCACCTTCCAATGTTTCCAGCTCTCCCAGACCTCCTGTAACAGATTTCTGGCCGGTTTGGTGCTTTCCTCCAGCGACCGGGTCTTCAAGAATCATTTTCCCGGCTCTCGATCAAGTAAGCCTTCGACCTTTCCTTTTCATTCTTGCATTTTCTTGTTGTTAATTTATGAAAGTTATATTTCCTGCGATTAGAATAACAAAAACAATGTTAGTTAGCATTCACATTTTTTATTATTTGCGTATCACTCTCGTATTATAGCCATTACACTGCTCGTTTAATTTCTAAATATGCATCATCATTCATTTTAACCTCCTTTTTTGAATATAGAAACTATATGTTATTTTAATTTACAAATTGTTGGATTTTTTTTAAATTTATGTTTTAGAAATTTTTGAAAAAGTTTTATGTAATGGTCGGGCCTTGTGAGACTGTCTACATATTCTTAAAAGAAATTAGACCAAACATATTTTGATTCCATTTTTCTATACTTTAGAATTTTTAACTTTATTTTTCTTTTTCTTTTTTGTTTTTTGAAAGTTTTTCATTTTTTTGGATCTTTGAAAGTCTTCATTTTTTAAAATTTTGAGAGATGAACTTCTTTAAAAATAAAATTCACTATTGATTTTTGAAGATATTTATTTTATTATTATTTTTAAAAAAAATTGAAGGGAAAATAAAATAATAATATAATAATAAATCATGATTCCGGACAAGGAACTAAAAATAACAATGGTGATCTTTCCAAATAAGAAAACTATCGAAAATAATACAAATTGTCATCTTAGTCTCAGAATCGCTACTTCTAAACTGACATTTCCGACTAAACAAATAACCAGACATTGAAATGGCATTATTCTATCTTAGGAAAGATTGCTTAGCTTCCTTGTTATGAATCATCAAAATTTTAAAATTAGACAGACATTTTAGTCTAGGATTAGCTGCTCAGTATCCTAACTATGAATCGTCAAAATTTTAAATAAGACATACATTTTAGTCTAAAATTAGTTGCTTAGCATCCTAACTATGAACTGTCGAGATTTTAAATGAGACGGATATTCTAGTCTAGGATTAGATGCTCAGTGCCCTAACTATGAACCGTCGAGATTTTAAATAAGACAGACATTCTAGTCTAGAATTAGCTGCTCAGCATCCTGACTATGAACTGTCGAGATTTTAAATGAGATAGACATTCTAGTCTAGGATTAGTTTCTCACCGTCTTGACTATGAATAATCAAAATTTTAAATGAGATAGACATTCTAGTTTAGGATTAGCTTCTCAACGTCCTGACTATAAATCATCAAAATTTTAAATGAGACAGACATTCTTTGTTAAACTGTTTTGATTTTTGCAAAAATAACCACAAAACATATTAAAAATTTTGAAAAGTAACCATAGAAATATGTTTTTGAAAAGTAAACCATAGGAGATGTTACTTGAAATTTTAAGATTTTGATAAAGTAACCATATGAAGATATTACTTGAAATTTTGAGATTTTGAAAAACTAACCATATGAAGATGTTACTTGAAATTTTAAGATTTTCCTAATTTTAACTTTCAACTTCCTAATTTTAAGTTTCAAACTTCAAATTTTCAACTTCTTACCTCTAATTTTTAATTTTCAGCTTCCTACTTTTAAATTTCAAACTTCCTAATTTTAACTTTCAAACTTCCTGATTTTCAAATTTTAACTTCCTACCTTTATAACTTTCAATTTTCAACTTCCTACTTTTAAATTTTAAACTTCCTAATTTTAAACTTCAAACTTCCTAATTTTCAAATTTTTAACTTCCTACCTTTAATTTTCAATTTTCAAATTCCTACTTTTAATTTCCGATTTTTTAAACTTTGACACAATCAATGATATTTCATTTTATCTTTTGAATTCTTTAGGATGTCCCCACGATGACGACCAGTGATGGAGCCTGCATCAGAGGCTAGTCCCTCGAGACTTGAGGATGATCCTCCTCGGGGTACTGAAGATACATGTTCTGATTACGATACTCTTGATCCATTGATGCCGCGTTGTGGCTATTTTTAGAGTTTTTCTTCTTCGGGACTTGGGAACTTTTTGAGGGGCTCAATGATAGTTTAAGGATTTTCCAGTAGTGATATTCCATATACACCTCTATTATATCATCTTGGTTTACATCCTTCGATATTTTTACTTGCCCAGACGATTCCTCCTGTTCGGACTTTCAGGGGTGCTTGGTTTCAGGCAATTGATATTTGTAATGGGGATCATCCGATTTACCGCAACTTTTTAGTATGGCATGGCTTTGGTAATTTTCTTTCCATTCCCCCATTTCGTACTAGGCACACTTTAGTTTCGGCTTTAGCAAAGCACTGGTTTAGTGAAACCAACACTTTACACCTTGGTGATTGTGAGTTGGGTGTTACCCCTTTGGGTGGATTGTGATCACCGACATTCGTTTTGGAGGAGCTCCTGTTCAGAGGGCTGAGGGTACTTTTGAGTTTGTCGATCTTGTTCTTGGCATCTCAAGGTATGAGTTGAGCAGTCTACGGATTACTAGTTCTAGAGGAGGATCTTCTTTTTACACTTTTCTTGTCTACGACCTTGATCTTTTTTAGTGATGACATCGCCTTCTTCTTATGCTCTTAGTGTCATGATTCTTAATCAATAATGGCAATAAGTTCCCGATTTCTTATGTTGGCCTGGTAGACTTTACTAACAATGTTTGCTTTTACTGGGGAGCTTTTACATTTGCGACCATCCTTCAGGCCATGAGGAGGAGAGTGAGTGGTCCTGCTCTCACTCAATTAGTTTTTTGGCCTTTTCTTCTCTAGTGGTCCTTTAAGCATATAGAGGTTGCTCGCCCTGCGAACACATTAGGTGATGCACTAATCCCTCGGGCTCTTCGCTAGCCATGACCCTCTGCTCGTTCTCTCGACCTGCTAGACTTTGTTACTTTACGCACTCAGCTAAAGTTAATTACCCCCAACGAGATCATTTGGTAGCCATTTCAGCATTTGACTCAAGGCGCAATAAATGATTTTGAGACTTAACAGATTGCATCAAGTAAGGGGATGTTGACCTTGACTTGTTTGAATAGTTCATAGATTTAAGTGTGGTCATTAATCTTTGGTAGAGGATTCAATCTTTGAGGGAAAGGTGTCGGATTAGACTTGGCCTCTTTGGAATTTGTGTCCCCTTTTAGTTGGATGTTCAAATCTTCATTGGAATTTCTCTCAATTGTTGTTTCCTCGTCATGATTTTTACAAGTGTTGGCATTTGAATCCCATGGAGGGATTGTTTTGTGAATGGTTTTTTCACTCATTAGAGTGGTGATTTCTTTGATTTGTTCCAAATTACGCTCTTCCCCATTTGAGCTTCCAATGCAAACTTGTCTTTTAGGATTAGCTTGGGTTGAGCGGGAAGTTTCCCTTTCTCTTATTGAAGGACATCGAGTGATGTTGTCACTTTGGTCATTTGTGTCCTCAATTCTATAATTTCTTGGTTGGTTGGTTGCATGAATTGATGGAGTGTGTCTTCCAACTTATGTTTGGATGGGGATTGATAAAGATTTTATTGTAGTGTTTGATTTTGAATTTAGTGTTGATGGGACAACCATTGTCCTTGATTTTGATATTGTTGAGGATAGGACGATCCCCCAGTGTTCTCATTTATCTATCCAATGTTGGGATGATTTCTCCAACCCGCATTGTATGTACCTGAATATGGATTGTTATATGGTTTCCTTGGTGGTGGTGCTTGTTGTTGGTTGATGTAGCTGACTATGGTTGGTTTATTGAGAAATTCCTTTAGAGAAGGAATTGTTGGGCATTGGTGTATGGTGTGGTCAGTTGTGTCCCAAATATCATAAAGCTCCTCTCTTATTGGAGCCATTGAAACTTCATTCGCTTTCTTCATTTCTAGATTTTCAATTTTTTTAGAGTTGAGTGATTTTGGCTTGTAAATCATTTGGGGTGCAAAGTGTATTTTTTCCAGAATAAAGATTAGAGGAGATATCCCCTCTCGACCTATCATTCGGATCCATGTTATCCCAAGTTTGGACATTTTTAGCTAAGTGCGAAGAATTCCATGGCATAATCATCATTTTTGTCAAGGAAGTCCCCTTGACACATCATCTCGACAAATTGTCGAGTTTTTTGGAGACTTCCTTTATAGAAGAAGCTAACGAGTTGCCATGCGGCAAACCCATGATGGGGTAATGAATTGAAGATGTCATTGAATCGCTCCTTTCTTTGATAAAATGTCTCATTTAATCTTTCGAAAAAATTGGATTTTTTTTTAAAGCTATGGTGCGATGCATAGGAATTTTTTTTGTGAAAACCCCCTTGTAAGCTCCTCCTATGAATTGATTGATCTAGGTCTATGCCCGTTGTTCCATGTCATGGACTTGTACTTGAGATTGAAAGAGAAAAGTTTCATAAAAGTATAGTCTTCTCTTTGGTTCCACTCAAGCATTGTGTGGACTATCCCCTCAAATTCTTTCACGTGAAGGTAAGAGATTTTATTTTTTAGCCCGTGAAAATGAGGTAGATATTGGATCATTCCAGGTCTAACAACAAAGTCTCCTTCTTGTATAGGCAAGACTAAACAAGATGGCACACTAACTCTTGGCGGATTTAGGCAATCTCTCAAACTAAGGACTTGGTGATCCAACTTATCATGAAGAATATCATTCCCATTATGCCAAAATTATTGAGGTTGTTCAGATTTAGAACATTCATGGGTTGATGATTGATGTGATTATTGTGCATGGGATGCATTGGATTCATTGGGTTCATGGTTTGTTGAACATTATGAGTATTATGGATGGGATTATCATTAACCTTTTTGAATGGGGGATCCATTTATTTATTAAAGACTTAGTCCGACATAGAATCAACAAGAAAATTGACTCTTACTAACTTATTCGCTAGATTTATAACCCACATGCAAGAGGTAAATAACACAAATGAATGAAAAACTCGAAAGAGTCATACTAAAATGCTATCAGTCCTCAAAAATGGTGCCAAAAATGATTTGTGCAAACGGTTGTTCTTTCCAACCGTAGGAATAGAACATCATTGTAACACCTGGCTTGGAAAATTTGTATGCATATTTAATTTAAGCAAGTTTAATCTTCATTATCATGTTTAGTAGATAAATTTGCTTGTTAAAAGGTGGTTTTTGTTCATATATGTTTATGTTTTGATCATATAATGTAGATGGAGTTAGAAAAAATTTTAGAGAGTTAGAATTCATAATCTTTGGTTTTTGGGCCATTGAAGTCCTATAATTCAAAATAGGGAGGTTTAATGATGGACACATTTCGATATGTGATCCCTCTGTTCAAGTGTTTCTTGGCCAAAGAATGGCCATATTTCGATATGTGTGGAGAAAGAGTGAGCATATATTGAAATGGGAATAGACTGATTTACAGTGCTTGGTTTGACCTTAAATGTATATCGAAATGTAAACAAAGGAGGTAAATGTATATCGAAATAAGGTGAAAATACAGATGTAGATCATGCACGAAGAGGTGAGTATGGTCGTTCTCCAATTCAAATTAAACTCAATCGGTGAAGTCATTTACGCATAGAGAACTTAGAAACTCCTCAAAATATTGTTGTCACACTCCAGAAAATTTAAATAAATTTTCTTTTTAATTCCGAGCAATTTAGGAGTTCCTTCATAAATCCCCAAGACAAAATCTCGAATTTGTTGATTCTGAGGTCTCCCCGAGACCTATCCTTGGGTCAATAGGTGTTTGGGAGGTTCGGGAAGGTGTTTAGGAGTATCACTTGATGTTCGGGTCCTTGACGTGTTCATCCGGCAAGTCCCATTTTGATATGAATGGTATCCCCATTTCCCCCCTTATTTTGATATTTCAATTGCCTCTATCCCCCTCCCTAAGCCCTGCATTTTAATATGCAGACTTATATTGTCTTGCTGTATATCGAAATGCAAGGCATTTCGATATGCCCAGCTCTTTTTCATTTCAATATAGCGGTCCTCTGTTCCCATCCTTCTTACTTGCATTTCGATATACACAATGAGTGTATATCAAAATAGGTGACCTCTGGATGTCCCACCGAGTGTGTGTAAAACCTTTGGTGCATATCGATATGCACCTTTGGTGCATATCGATATGCAAGGGCTCTGTCTCCCCTCCTTCAGCTTGTATTTCGATATACAAGTGCCCCATCCTTTTGTATTTCGATATACAAGTGCCCCATCCTTTTGTATATCGAAATGCAAGGCATTTCGATATGCGCAGACTTAGATCGTATTTCGATATAGGGGTTCTCCCTTGCCTTTTGCATATCGATATGGGGACTCTTTGCCCTTCTCCATAGCTTTGTGCATATCGATATACATAATGGGTATATCAATATGCAGCCCAGTAAGGGTAGTTTCGGGATTGAACTTTAAGGGTTGTATATATACTCCTTTTAATTCAACCCTATGTTATTACACTCACAAATACACCACCATAGCAGCCACACTCATCTCCTCCCTCTCTCTAGTCCGTAACTCTCTCTCTCTCTCACTTTTCTCCCATTTCTCTCTCCTCTCTCTCAATCTATACCTTCTTGAGCAAAATCGCCTTCATTAATGTCGATTAATGGAGCATCATGTACACATCTATGGGCATGGATCAAACATTAGAGTACAAACCCTCTCCTAGGGTTCAAGGGTTCACCCATCTTGGTAGAGTTTTCTATCCCTATGGTTTCAAATTTTGGTATTCTTGCTTCCCCCTCTATATTACTTGAAAAAAATGTATTCTACGAAATTTATTGTATGGGTTGTGTATAATATTTAAATCCTTGGGTTCTTGAGTCAGTTTACATTTCATCGTGTTCCTTACGGGTTCAATTTCTAAATCCCCTAACTATTTTGGAAAAGCCCCAATTTTTGTAGAAACCTTAGGTTTTCTAAATGTTGAGTAAATTGGGGAAAAGCATTGATTTACTTATTAGTGTCGTGTATAGAGGTCTAGGAAATTTTTTGGTTCATTGGACTCGATTAATTGAAAGAAGTGTAATTAAGCTCATATTTTGGGTCAACGTATATAATTAGGAGACATTTGACCTAATTGGAATAAGAAATGAACAATTGATTAAATGGCCTAAAACTTGAGAGATTATCTAGGTTGGCTACATATTATGGGAAATTCGTTCTTCGGGATTTTGATCCTTTAGTGGTATACATTCACGACATTGTACAATGGGAGCTTGCACTGGGCCCTCCCAACGCGTCGGGTAATATGAGGAATTTACACGGTTAGTTTAGATGACGAGCTTCTAGTGTGGAAGTAGTCGGAACCTAATAACTCTACTGATATTGTTGATACCCAAATTTTGACTCAGCCCTTACAAATTTAAAAATCAGCAAAACGTCCTTCACAGAGATCAATGCGCACATTCGGAATGTTTGGACTTCTCGCGAACAGCATCAACGTCAGTCAAAATTTTCAAAACGATAAACCATCAATGGTAAAGTGTTAAGGAACATTTACCCGACTTAGAATTCCAATCTGACACGCCAGTCGAGACAAATTATAAACGGACGGTATAGAAACTGTATCCGAAAAGACAGAACAGTCAGAAATAAGCAGAATCTCGCACAAGTAACTGAAATTTTTATTTTGAATGGAATATCGAAGGTAAATTCATTCCTGAGAAGTCGACATAAAGACTGAATCCATCCGATCCAAAATCAGAATTCAGTTGAGGATAAACATCAATTCATTCAGTTTTCCCTACAGCCGTCAACCGGTCTCGAAAATCAGCGAACGTATTTTGCACGGACCTCATCTTCAAAGTCTGACATTCCCTACGGAACAGATTTTATAGAAGTTGAGCAGTCCAAGAGGTGTACCAACCGCTTCTCACTTTGTTTAAAGCATCAGAGCCATATTTCAAGGTTTTCCTGGAAATGTCCGGATCAGGCCCGAGATATTTGCTAAATTCACGATCCAACTCAACGATCAAGAATATCAAATTTAAAATGTCAAAGTCAGAGTTCGATGAGGGGCCGACCAAGCGCAAACAGAAGCTTCGGACCAAGATCCAGAACTCTAGGATACTTTTCCAATTTTAAGGATATTTTCATTTATTTTCTAATTAATTTTCCAAAGAGATAAGCTCAGAACCCTTTTAGAAGGTTCCAAAAATATCTCCTCCAACACATGGCCCGCGAGCCATGTGATTGGCCCAAATTTCCTCTGTGTCGCAACTATAGTTGCGACATATACTTATATAAATAGCCAGCTACCACAACAACAAAAAGGACCTCAAATACTCAAACCACTTCAAAAACACTCTCAAACACCCAAAACCTCCGGGCATTTCTCAGTTAGTTTCTTGAAAACTACCCAAAATCCAATCGAACCTCTGAAAAACCCGAAACCAACCAAGAACAAGCCTCGTTCTTGAAGTATCCATACCCGAGCTTATTTTCTTACGGTAAATTAATTTTCCTATTCTATTCTTGGGAGACTCTTGATAGTCTTCTAATTCATAGTTCGGTACTAGTCACTCAGTCGCGTCCGATACTATACCCTACTATGTTTTAAAGAATCTATCTTAAGAAGTCGTCTCCCCGAATTGTACAGATACAGATATACAAATTTGCCGCAATTTTTAAATACTTGTCTTTTACATCTTCAAACAAATATCTGCTTAAAGAAGTTGTTACTTTATGTCTTTATCCTCGTTAGAATTCGACACATGTACGGCTCTGCCTGCTCCACTGTCACATACGAGAAGAACATAAAAACATCTTTATCCTAAAAATACAATTTCGCTTTCATTTTTATTTCTATAGCTCGGTCTTGCTAGTATGCTATATACTTGCCATCTATCTTGGACTATATCCAGCTCGGTTTATATATACGATATCTTATCCCCTATTATATATATACTTCCATCTAGCTCGGACTATATTCAGCTCGGTTTATATATATGATATCTTATACCACTGTCTATACATATATATTACATCATATATATAGTCTCTCTCTTCAGCGATTCACATTCTCTTTCCCTAAAAAACTTTCAAACAAAATAAAATTCATGTATCCGTACTCTAGAGTGAAAACCTGCAGTAGCTACTAGACTCGGATTAAAGGAATGCCTTTTGACTCAGATCTTTCCAGAGCACTCGATATTTTGCGGAATTTTTCACACTTCAAGAAAATAACTCCCTCTCCCATTTTATAAAACCCAGTCGAAGCTCTGTCTAATTGGTAAAAATAAAAATCTTTCTACTAAGCCAGGTTGACATTCTGTCCGGCCACATTTTCATAAAAATATTTTTACAGTCGAAGCTCTATCCGACTGAAAAATACAAAAATACTTTCAAAAACAAAAACAAAGTTCCTCGATCCGTACTCTGAAGTAAAAACTTGCAATAGCTATCAGATTCGGATCAAAAGAATGCCTTGTGACTCGGGACATGCCGATTCACTTGATATTCTTCGGAACTTTCAAAACCAAAAATATCCATTCTTTCAAAAAACACGGTCGAAGCTCTATCTGACCTATTTCAAAATATTCCTTTAAAAACTCAGTCGAAGTTCTGTCCGACTATAGAAAATTTCTTTTATAAAATATAGCCGAAGTTCTGTCCGGCTAAAAATAAAATTTTGCTTCCAAAGCACAGTCGAAGTTCTGTCCGACTGACAAAAATAAATAAATTAACAAAACAAAATCATTTTCTCAAACGCAATCGGAATTCTGTTCGACTGTAGAAACCCATTTTTTAAAGATTTAGCCAAAGTTTTGTCTGGCTAAATCTAAATTCACATTTTCAAGGCACAGTCAAAGTTCTGTCCGACAGCCTAAAAATAAAATCATTTGCAGTTGGAATTCAGTCTAACTACGAAAAAACATTTTTCAAAACACAGCCGAAGTGCGGCTCAAATTTTGCTTTCAAACCACAGTCGAAGTTTTATGCGACTGTCAAAAATAAAACTATATTAACAAAACAAATGCATCTTCTCAAACGCAGTCGAAATTCTGTCTGACCATTGAAAATCATTTTCTCGCCGAAGTTCCGTCCCAGCTCAAAAAAAATCTTTCTTTAAATCAAAACCAGGCTGAAATCTGCCCGTCAACAACTATTACCTAGAAGTCATTCAATTCAATTCATTTCATTCATGTCAGTAATAATTACTCATTTCTCTTAGCCGAGAAGAGATTTACTTTTGAAAATTGAAGTACCAAAAGGGCGAGTGGGTGTCTAACACCTTCCCCATTCGTAATTTAATCCCCGAACTTCGAATTTCTAGTTATGCAGACACCTTTTCCAAAATCAAAAATCAAATTTTCAAATAAAAAACTGGTGACTTGGCACACCGCAACTCTATGTCGGGTGGCGACTCTGAACATTTTAAAATCAGCACACTCAGGCCGTCAAATAAATTTTTAAATTAACCCCCAAAATGGCAAACAATCCCAACAACGTGGATTTCTCTGTCCCGGAAAATGACTCCTCCGCGAAAGGAGGTGATGGAAGGATGGAGAAATTTCCCGACGCAACAGATATTGATCTTGACTCACCTGATACTATATTGAATTCGTTAATGCATAGGAAATGGTGATTAATTACTTAACTCCATTGATTTCGTCAATGTGTAAAAATGATAACTCTCGAATAATTCATCTTAGTTTCGTCAAGTTGAGAGATTTTGAAAATGGTTGGAAACTTATTTATCTAAGTTGAGTCATTTGAAAGAATTTGATAATTTGTTAGTTCTATTTCTCTTGATCAGTCAATGTGGAGTCCTTTGAAAAAATAATCACACTTGGAATCTAGAGTTAAATATTAACCACAAGTTGATTCAAATGGCATAAAAAGTAAAGAGATCCCTATGCATGCACATTTTATATTCCTTGCCCTAGCACACATGCACCCTAAATTTAGAGACCATTGGATATAGATTTCTTTACTAGGTTGTTGCCTAACCCTCTATTTTTAGGTACCTTGCATTCTTTTGGATTGGAGTTGCATCTTCAGGTTCTTTGTCGGGCTTGGGAGCTCGGATCCATAGTAGATGATAGGTTATTTTTCTTATTCACCTATTGTAATTTTATTCATTCATTTTAATTGTAAAAGTTATAAAGAATTGTAATCATATTTTATTTCACTGCCTGTGATTGTGCCTCATGTGCAATGTTCATCCTTCATGTAATAATAGGATAATATGGTTGGTAGTTATTTTACTTCTACACTTTTATTATAATTGTTTAAATCAAAAATGGTTTAAATTTTTTTGGGTTGTTACAATTGGTATCAGAGCCTTCGTTTCGAAAACTTAGGGAATTTGGGGAGACATTTAGTCTCAAGTGGGTGTATTGGCTTGTGTTGTATAGCATGTGTGTGCATTGAATGTGTATGTGCATTGTATGGGATCTCTGAAAAATATAAAGTTTTTATAACTAAATTTAACCAATAAATTTTGGGAACCCTTCTTGTTGATCATCCACTAGGGATGCTTGATCCCTTGTTGGCCCTCTTGTAGTTGATCTCGTCATCGTTAATTTCAAGATTTGGTTCCATCCCCGTTATTGTTGTCATGGTTGTTTGAGTCCTTTCCTCGGTAGTGAGAAGTGAACTTCGTGGTCGTCAGATGATCTGACATTCTTTATTGTCCTCTTGTTTGAGGATGATGATTCACTGTATTGTTCTATGATCGACCTTTGAGTTTCTCTCTTTCTTAACCATTTATGAGTCTCTTGATTGACACCCCTTGTATAATGGTGTCATCCTTTTTTATATAAATCCTTGGGCAGTGTTGTTTGCAGAATAGGGATTGATTTCGTCTCCCGACATGTTATTCTCGGTGTTTAGCCAGTGGGCTTGGGTTGGTTCTTGTTAGTTGAGTTGGAGTTTACAATTGACTTAGGGTCGAATAGTAGTGAGTGACTTGGAGTGAGTTGCAGATCCTTAGCCTGAGGAGTGAATTAGTATTGTGAAGCCAAGTCGTGGCTGAGATTTAGATGTAAGAAGTAAGTAGGTTAGCGGATCTCTCTTATTGTGTTGTTCCAATTTGGCCGGTATGTTAAGGTGTGGTTGGTATTAAGGGTAGTATATCCTTATTCAGTGCTAGGATTGTCCTTGTAGTATAGTTTGAAAGTGCTTGAGGATCATTCGGGAAGCCTGTGTGACTTGTTACTGGTTGAGTCATTTGGGATTGAAAGATCACTTGGGTTTGTAGTTGAAGTAAATTAGTACAATATAGGTGTTTGAGGACATGTGTTGTGTGTAATGGTTAGCGGTATTAATTGTTCCTTGGTTGAACAGGATTTAAGAAAGGAGTTTAGTATAGTTATTTTTTGAAAAGTATGAGTCATGCTAGTCCATCGATGGGAGTTGGGTTTGTTGGATGATTTGAAAGTCCGGATTTGTGTCTTCGCTAACTATGTGCTCTGTTGGTGTTGTGTCTCCATAACAAGTAATTCCCTTGAATTTTGGAATTGGGTCTCGTTCTCCTTGTTTTGGTTGGATTCTAGCTAGCATTATAGGGTGGGAGCCTTACCCTTGAAAATGATGAATATGCACCGGAAGGGAAAGATCGGGTCATACCCAGTAGATGGATTGATTGGTGAGGTTCTTAGGTTGTGGATAGCCGAAGGATAAATTGACTTGTGCAAGGTCTATTGCTATGAAGTTTAATTTGAGGCATCATACTTTACCTCGATAGAGTCAGTTGGATTCTTGAAATGTTTAGTGTAATGATGGATGTTGAGGAACTTGTGGATTTTCTAGGAAGGGTAGTGTGAATTGTTTTTAGGTTTGGCAATGGTTTGAAGTGTAGGCTAAGTGTGAGGTTGATGTCACTTGATAGTTTAGAGGCTTAGATGTAAGTGGTGATTGAGATCATAAATCCAGTGTGGATTCCCTTTTGGGGTTTGTTTGTGTTTAGTGGTTGAGATTTAGTCATTTAGTTGGGAAGTCGAAGTGTTTGGCTGAAGAGTGTCGGGAATTGGTATGTTGATGTGTATTCAAGTCTTTTGGAAGGATATTTGAGAAAGAGTTGTAGTTAAATCTTTGAGTTTGGGGTTGTGATCGGAATTGGGAGTTAGTGGCAACTCCTTAGTCATGGCATATGGTTGTGGGATTGTGCTCTATAGCATAGTTGATTCCTTTTATTTCTATCTTTGGCCACTTCGGTCTTGAAATGCCACTGGCTACATACAATTCTTAACATGCTTATCTTGATTCCATCTATAGATGTCTTAACGTAGTGGGTGGAAACCATCTTTCTATTCTCTCTACTCTCTTACACTTCTGTAAGATTTTCGTGAAGGAAGGACAACTCCTGTTCATCCTTGTTCGGGATGTTGATGGTATGTGTTCGCACCTTATCCAAGTCAATGTAAGGATATCTGATTTTTTGGGCAATATATGAGTTGACCACTCCCTACTTCTTGTTGGTCACGTTCTTAACTTTCTCGTGTCATATTGGCGTTGGTTGGAAATGATAGGAAAAGCCCTTGCGTGAGTGATTCCTAACCTATTCATTCCCAAGATCCTGATGTCATTCTTATCCTTGTTGACAATTAGTGAAAGTGTCGGAGCTCGTGGCCTCTAGATGGACTATGGTGTGCCCTTTATCTTATGTGGTGCACCCTATTGATTCTTTTGTGTCAGTGCTATCCTCTTTTTATAGAAGAAGATGATGAAATTTGATGGATCTCCTCCATCTTCCAATTGTATTCCTGTTTTGCTTGTACGCATTGATTTCTTGTGGACGTTCTTATCTCTTATGTGCATTCTTTTCTCATGACATTGTTTTGCAAGTTAGACTTGCTATCTTCTCTCCAGTCAATTAATTTCTTGGTGGTTTGAATGTCTCTAGTTTGGGGGAGAGTGTCATCTATTGATGTTTTGTTTACGAGAGTGGGTGGTATTATCAGTCTATGGGCTGGTAAATGTTAGTATTGTAGATTGCTTGGTGAGGTGAAAATATTGTTCATATTATGCAGCTGTATTGAGAGTTTTGGGTAGAGTGTGTGTCTCTTTGGGTCGACTGCACCGACCTAGCTATATAGTGATGTTTGGCATAACCGGATGTGTGCATAGTCCATGTCATGCAGTGTGGGAAAGACTAGGAAGGATTGATTTGAGGAGGCGACTGGCCAGCGTATCTCAAAACAAACTTCCATGAGTCATTACGGTACTACACTAGCTGGGTGTGCGGGTTTGGTTTTATGAGAATTGGAGTCTATTCCAAGTTTGTTAGTAGAGAGATGTCCAATGTGTAGTTAGATTTGGGGTTTGTGCGATTGCTCGTATGTTTGTCTATGAGTATATGGAGCGATGTGTGGATTATGGATGAGGTTTGAGAATTAAAGGTGTTGTCGGGTCAAGTAGTTGACCACGTTGATGATAGCCTTGTAGTTATCCCTCTTATTGTTGTGGTTTGATCCGTTGGTCTGTAGTCTTAGTAGCTACTTATTCTCTATTTCATCTTGGTCCTAGACTCCTTCGTTGAAATTATATGCCCTTGTACGTAATGTATTGTCATATGTCGTTGATTCTCAATGATCCAGTTTTGGGATGCTGAAGGAAAGTTGTTTGAGTTGTGAGAGTTTCTCTCATGTCATTCTTATGGTAAGATCCTTGGTCCTCTTATTCTCGTCTAGTACTTTACCTTGTGAGTGACCAAATGCCATGAAGCGCAATGGAATCGTGGTGTTTTTCTTCATTTTGCAAGTCCTTGTTCTATAGTATGATGTTTCTCAGTGCTTTTGAGTGTTATCCTATTAGATCCATGTGTTGGATACCTCTTGTGTTTATTGCGGTTTGAGACCAAGATAGTTTTATTATCCTTGGTCCTTTGTCCTCATTGAGGTTGTAATGCTCCTTATCGATTCGAAGCACATTTTTTGCAGAAAATCTTGTAAGAGTGTTGAAATTGGGTTCTTCTTTGTAGATTTGCCTTGATAGATTCACCTCTGACTTGAACATTTTCTTCAAAATCATTGACTCTTGTTTTAAGGTTGATAGCATTAAGAGTGTTATTGGTGTTCTTTTAACCATCAATTTTGTTCATCTAAATTTCGAGGATGAAATTTCTTAAAGGAGGGTAGTTTGTCACACTCTGGAAATTTTAAATAAATTTTTTTATTAGTTTCGAGCAATTTAGGAGTTCCTTCATAAATCCCCAAGACAAAATCTCGGATTTGTTGATTCTGAGGTCTCCTCGAGACCTATCCTTGGTCAATAGGTGTTTGAGATGTTCGAGAAGGTGTTCGGGAGTGCCACTTGATGTTCGGGGCCATGCCATGTTCATCTGGCAAGCCCATTTCGATATGAATGGCCTCCTTATTTCCCCCTTATTTTGATATGTCAACTGCCTCTCCCCCCTCCCTAAGCCCTGCATTTCGATATAAAGCTCTTTTTCATTTCGATATATCACCTTACACTTGTACTTAGTAAAAATGTTTAGGTTGAACAATTGATTAAAATCTTGAAAAATCCCAATGGAGTAATTATCTTGGCCTAATCCCAGGATATTGAAACTCTAGCAATATGAAAAGTCATCTAAAAGTTTGAATTAGAGTCAATCCTAAGCACCAAACCCATATGAAGTTAAGACTTGTAGTGAGCTAATATGTGACAAATCTAGGTGAACCAATAGAGAAGCATGCTTCCTTGATTGAATTTCACCTCGAAGCTATCTGAGGAAAACTCCTAAAAGGCTTTATTGATATAAATCAAATATAAATGGAGTTTAGAAGATGAGCAAGTCAATAATGGCGGACAACCTTGGTGAAATAGGCAAATTATTAATCCAACATCCCTATTGTCATTTAAAAGTCTTAAAGCATAATCTATTTACATTAGGGTATAGCCTCTTGAGGAAGAATTGAGAAAAATGATTCACCTATACATTAGAGGCAAGGAGAGTTAAGTACCAAGTCAGGGGGAGCTACTCCCACCTTTTTGAAGATGTCAGGGAGAGAGAAGTCAGCATTAGCCAACATTGGGTTAGCATCATCTTAGATAGAATCTTAGAACATAGTCTGTCAATCACAATCCCTTAATGTTATCAAGTGAGACCTCATCAAAAAGGGGAAGATTGATAGGGTTGTGTTTTGATGATGTCTTGAGTGACTAAGTGTTATGTCTAAGATGTATTGGCTTGGGCTCTATATGTGAGATAAATATCATTGTCAAAATCCTTACCTTATGAATTTCCCTTAGAATATTGGTCAATGGTTTAGATAATCATCACTTGGAAATGAATTACTAGGTCTTGGTGTTGGGATTGTGCTAGGATGCACTCTTGAGTATAAGCTTTCATTGAGTACATGAATTTGTTTTGAAGGTACCATGCATTAAGAAAAGTGTGAAACATGGTTTAAGTGTTGACTACATGCCTTAGGATAAAATGGAATTTAAATGAATTAAGTGAAAATGTATAAGGCAAATGATTAGGATGCATGATCATAAATAAATAATTTCAAAAATGTGTTGATAATAAACATAAAATGATTGAAGAAGAAATGTTCCCAACTCCCACAAAACATTACCATATTCCCGGTAATGCATTCCAAGACTTCCTAAGTGTTTAAAACATACATTCTCGGTAGTAGGAACACATATTACCGGTAGAAAATTTGAGGAAATCAATTTTGGGAAGCTCACTGGGGACCGATCTAAGGACCGGTCTAAGGACCGAATCCACCGGTGCCTAGACCGGTGTATAGACCAGTATGTCTGCCAGTCTGCAGAATTGCGAAATTTGATTTTTAAATCGAGATGCTTGGGCTTAAACTCTTCTGGATTGTTCCATGTAAATAAAATTCAAATGGTTTCCAGTTATTTTAAATTTAAATCAAAATTCAATTTTAAATAACTTGACTTATTCAAAACATTTGAGGCTTTTGCAAAAATGTTTCTGTCTTAGTGTTCAGACTTAAAGTTGTCTTTCCATTTTCACGATTATAGCGTAAACCCTGAAGACACTGAATTGTCACAGACCGTGTTTCTTCCCCTATTGCATTTGTTCTATTTTTCTGAAAATTCACCCATTAGGTGTAGTGTGAAAAGGAGCTGTAGATATACACATGGGGGATATAGATTGCAGCAAGGGGTGAGGGAGAGTATGGTGACAGAGAGAGAGTGGGTGAGCTATGAGGGAGAGAGGAGAGGAATAGAGGATATGGGGTGAGTAGATAGCAGAGAGAGAACCGAGAAAGGGTTGTGTGAAGTAGATGCACTTGGGCAGAGAAGGTTGATCAAAATAAGAAGATCGAGCGAGAGAGAAGGATCGAGCGAGAAGAAAAGGTAGCAGAGAGTCAGCTGCAAATTTGCAGCATGGAGAGAGCTGGGACATTTAGCAGAAATCGAGCTGAGAGGGGAGGTTAAAGCAAATCACATAGAGAGTAGTCGAGGGGGCGATACATAACAAGGTATTTTTCTCTTTCTCTCTGTGATTTGTTGATGTGTAGGACGCGTCATAAACAGCTAATCTGTTGATGGTTTGTCTCGGCTGAGGATTAGGCCGAGTAGTATACAACCACTTGTAGTAGTGATTGCACACACCATGTGTTCGCTTAATTGCCATGTGATAAACCCCTTAGCTAGGGGCTCAAATATCCCTTGAACGGACTTGAGGTCCATTAAGCAGAAAAAATTTCAAGTATTTTTTATTACTCGGTCAAGTTCAGGTTTATGACAGAAGGGCATTAGGTATTGTAGACTTTACGTTAGCAACACCCTCCCTATATGAAATTTATTGATCTCACACCTAGCATATACATCTAGTCCAAGTTGCAAGGTTAAGTGAACATATCAAACTGTTTCTGTGCAATCATTGGAAGATCATCATTTTGATAGGTGTTAAGAAAATAGTTGGGTTCCCCTTAAATCTCTCACAATCTCTCCTCACTAATCTTACATTAGCATATTTTAATATGAGGTAGAGGACTCATTTTAAGCTTCACTAATCTTACATTGGCATATCTTTCTTTATGAGCTTATAATGATGTTGTGAGTTAATACATGCTACATGGTTAGAACATTTTAGAATGAGTTGAAAACAAACCTCACAAGCTTTATATTAAGTAAACACTATGACTTGCTCTCCATCACATGCATGATGCCCTATGCTTATAATATGAATATCTCC
>NMUG010000286.1:0-24213 GCA_002855965.1 Monotropa hypopitys
CATGAATACTGAATTTCAATTCTCGGAAAACATCGGGGTCGTAATGGGCCTCGAACGCCCTCGGCACATTGCCGGAACGACCAAAAATCCTACCAATTCAATACCGGTGATCCTCACCACTCTAAATTACTACATTATCATCTATCGAAACTCGTCCTTCATTGAATATATAAAAAAATACATTTTCTTCTAAAAATTTTATTTAAAATTCTAGGTCGTTACAGAACCTGCCTCATTGTGACCACTGGCTTTCCCCAGACATTCTCTGGCAATATGGCCCATTCGACCACAATCATAACAGGCAATGGCCTTGCACTCTGACTGAACATGCCCAGGCTGACTACATCGATGACATACCCTCGAAACGCATATTGGACCCGCACTACCTTGCGATCCCTGACCTCTAGAAAAGTGAGACTACTCCTTATGGCGTTTCCTTCCAAAACTTCCCAACAATGAACTCGAATTGGATACCTGTCAGCGTGGCTCCCAAACCTTCACCTCTCTCGGCTGCTCCCTCTTTGGCTCAATGGCCCTAGCACAATCAACAATGTCCGCAAAAGTACGGATCCGCTGGCTCATCACCAACCTCTGAACTGAGGAGTGAAGTCCCTTCTCGAAGCGCTTGCACTTCCTCTCCTCCGTATTCACCAAATCAGTCGCAAATCATGACAATGCCTGAAAGTGCATGGCATACTGGGACACAATCATCATCCCCTATGCCAAATGCTCAAACTGCTCTCGAAGTTGCTCCCAGAAGCTCTCTGGGAAGTACTGCCCCTCAAGGAAAGACTAAAAATCAGCCCACGTCATCCCTCGGATCGGATCAAGAATAGCCTATGGATCAGCATCTCCACTGGCAAGCAAACCGGCTCAGTGCATCTCTAAGATAGAACTCCACCACTGACTGGCTTCCCCCGTCAGCTGATATGTAGCAAAGGAAATCTGCAATTTGTCCTCAATGATGTCCAAAGTATCTAGCACTTTCCTCACCTCGAATAACCAATGGTCAGCCTCCAATGGGTCACCCTCTCCATTGAACTTGAGAGGGTCTATACGGCGGAACTCCCGCAATGCCTCCATGGTGCGATTTCCCTCATTCTCCCGTGGAGCAGCAAATCCGCGACTAGCTTCGACCATAGCGGACGCAAGCTCTCTGGCAAACTATCTTGGGGTTACAAGCCCTTCTAGAACAGGAACAACAAGAGGTACCTCTTCCTCCAACCCATGCATCCTATCGTTGACTTCTTCACTATGGGCATCCAGGGTGTTCGCACCATGGCGACCATGACCCCTTTCTCTAACACGACGATGAGCCATTTCTACAAAAATTATGAACTCGATGAGAAAAGAGCACAAGATAAGGCTCAGATCGAAAGGAGCATACTCAATGATATTCAAGGAGGATTCTCATAGCAATGGAATCAATTAACAGGGCTATACCCAAAGAAAGGAACGATGCACATGTATACTCAACGACTCACACAAGCCTATGGATCATGCCAATGTATGCTCTACACATTCACAACACATGCTAGATAATGCAACTCCACGCATAATGCAACCCATTGAGACTAAGAGTCTCCCCAAAGGCCTAAGTTTTTGAAACCAAAAGCTCTGATACCAAGATGTCACGCCCCGGATTTTCAAACCACTTTTTTTTTAAATTTGATTTATAAAAGATAACTACATATCCATATCTATCCCAACCATACAATATGAAAATCTGAACATGAATGTACAAGAAATAGAAGTGCATACAAACCATAGAGTTAGAGAGAGAAAGAAGTACAAGTTTTAAATGTTACAAACTTCCTACTCTATTACAAGCTCAAGGAGCCTAAAATAAACAAAAGATAGAGACGGGGCTTCATCCAAAAATCCTTTTCCAAAGCTCTATGCATCCAAACCTCCAAGGGAGGGATTAAAACCTATGGAGAAAAATAAGGGCGTATCACGCCAAAGTAGAAAATATCTATCACCTAGCATGTTCAAGACCGGCGTAGACTAGTGTGTGAATGTAGGGCATGCAACACATGCATATGTACAAGACATGAACAAAGGAAATGATCCAACTACCAATATGTGACTCTAATCAATCAACCATATGCAAGATATACCAATGAGAGCCACTAGACCAAGTGCCCAACGCACATGCATATGAATTTCTATTTCCTTCCATGATACAAGTATGTAAATTCATCACTTCCTTATTGATTTCGCACAAAGGATACTCCTTGGAATCCCATCACAAGTCCATTCCAAGTTATCCTAGTTATTTCATTTCATACAATTTAGTTGTATACTTGATAGGGTAGAGTTGGTATAGGTGTTGGACGATACACTAACCATTCCTATCCATCATTCCCCAAGGATGTTGGGAGGGCTACGCTACCCCCATTGTGTACAATGTCGCAGATGGAGCGACCATCCGACATTGCGTAAAAATCATGTGAATGCCTTAAATCATAATTTCCCTATCATTGTCACCAACAACACCCTTCCGACAAAATCACGTGAAGGTGCTCAATCGCCATTCCGAAAAGTCACGCGAATGGATTCAAGCATGGTTCCATTCACGGGTCACTATTTACATTCGTTTACATTCACAATTGACAATGTGATAATAGACCCCAACATATGACCCATGACCAACACATATGAACCATACACCAAATGCATCAAACACACACCAATGATGCCCAATTGCAGGAATATTAACTTAATTTAGACATTTGACTACCAATTGACTAAAAGCCCCAATTATTGAAATTAGGGTACATGTATGATTTGGGGTTTTCCAACACAATGTTCCAAGGATGAAATTGAACTCAAGGGAGTGTAGACTCACCCCTAAGATACATAAATCCTCAACAAATTTCAAGATTTAAACCCTAACTCTAGACTAATTTTCCAAATACATGTCTAGGCATGAAATTTATGAAATTGAACACATTCACAAGGGGAAAGGGAGAGGGCACAATCAAAAACACACCAGAGATAAACATATCCTACCTCAAGAAGCTTTCCAAAAATCCTAGAAATTGAACCTTGACGGATGGATGTGCTATGTAGCTCACCGGAGAGCCCTCGTCGCAAGGAACGTCGTTAATCCTTGGCATTTCTTCAATGGAGCCTTGGAAGGCCTTGGAAAGTTAGAGAGAAGGGAGAGAGATTGAGAATGGAGGTAGAGAGAGTATGAGGTAGGCTAGGGTTTGTAAAATGAAGGGGATGAGTAAAAATCGTGCAAAGGTTGTATATATACAACCCCAAGCAAAATACCAATTATACCCTTAATGAGCCAATTTCGAACACTGTTCACCGGTGCAACTCCCCTCTGCACCAGTGCAAACTAGCTTTAAAATCCAACAGACGATTTTTGCACCGGTGCAACTCCTCCTTGCACCGATGTAAACTATTCCCCAAAAAGCAATAGACTTTTGCATTAGTGCAAACTCTCTTTGCACCGATGCAAACTTACTCCAAGAAAATAGTAGGCTTTTGCACCGATGCAACTATCCTTTGCACCGATGCAAACTCCTCAGAACCTCCTGCACCGGTGCAAACCTATCTTGCACCAATGCAAACTTCTCATGATACGATATTTTTGTGCCAAGAACTCCCGGAACTTCCCCGAAATGCAACGAATCAAACACGGATCATAGATACGAATCAAGAGTGTATCCGAAACCTTATTCTAAGGGCCAATAAGGTTCAAAGAAATTATATTTAAGTCTAATCGTCGATTGGAATTACGAATAAAATTTCAGAAATATAAGATGAAATTACGGGTCGTTACATGGGGGGTATATGAGTATAGGGTTGACATATTATGCATATATATATGCATTGAAATATTAGTAAAGATATGTGTATAGGTGTATGTGTATATGGTATTATGTGAGTAAGACAATATGAGTTATGATGGATACACGTATAATAATCTGTGGTATGTATGAGAATAATGAATATTAGAAGATGATATCGCATTTTTAGGAATTAGCATGATAAAATTTCGGGGACAAAATTCTTTTAAGTGGGAGAGAGTTGTGGGACCTGAATTTTCATAATAAATTAATTATTAAAAATTAAGGTTAGTTGGAATAAATTTGTACTAAAAATGGGAAATAAAAATTTATTTAAAATTAAAAATGTATGATAAAGGGAATTGAGGAAAAGTTTTGTGAAAAATAAATAAAGAAAATGAAAAACATAGTGAATTAAGATTAAATTTTAAAATTTTAATAGGTTGTGACAAAATGATAAAAAACAAACAAACATGCAAGCCAACATGGCATACTGAGAATTTCCTCAAAGACCCAAACCAATAAAAGGTGTTTTATTTAAATATTGGGGATTCTATGATTTTAAAATCATACCTTACTCTAAGCTATCCCAATAAAACACCTAGGTTCCATAAAACATCTCAAATTGCATAATAAACATTTTATCGAACATATGGTGGTCATTGGGCTTCCAAGACCACCCAATGCCACTACAAGGCAACCAACACATCCGTAGCCTCAAGTGTAAATCTCACGTCCTTAACCGAGCATATTGACGAACACTTGGCCTTCATGACATTGAAGGCCAAGAACAAGACCTTTAGTGTCCTTCACAAACACTACGCCACCCTTAACATTTGCCAAATCAAACCAATACAAACCCTAGGTCAATACAACCCTAGAAAAACCTAGAGGGATGGGAAACAATGGGGAAGAACACCACACTCACACACATATAAGGAGATATAGAGTTACCCATATTTAGCCAAAAATCCGAAATCTCTAGATGAGAGATTCTTCACGAGGCCACAAACCAAGATCACCTCCTTGTAGCCCTTGAGATGCTCGTCAATGTTAATGAAGAGCTTTTCTTCAAATACCTATCGGAGAGGGGTCAAATAAGAAGGAGAAGAGGGAGAGAGAGAGAGATCATCGAGAGAGATAGAGAGGGGGGAGGGTTACGGCTGGAGAGAATAGAGAGAGGTGTAATGAATGAGTAGGGTTACTCCCTCTCAGTCAATGTACACATATATACTCAAACTGAAAAGACTAAAATACCCCTAAACATATTCCCAGATCTCTAACCGAAACCTGCATTTCGATATATGCCAAAGGCATATATCGAAATGCACTCACACTGGGCAAGCCCCAAAAGCATTGTATTTCGATATGCACCACTCTTGCATATCGAAATACAAACCCCACTGATCACTTCGCAAGCTATATGCATTTTGATATGCAACCCTTGTATATCGAAATGCAATCGGATGTCTAAATTTGCATATTGAAATATGGCAAAGCAAAGAGCATAGTTCATTTTTATTTTCATATGCAATCACCTTGTATGTCAAAATACAATCAGCAGTGTGAGGTCCGAACAAAAGGCCATATTGAAATGAGGGACAAGAGGGGGAAAGCCCCATTTCGATATTTAAAGGCTACGGGGGGAATGGGCTTCATGTCCATTTCGATATATAACTGGAAAGGGGGAAGGGGTTGGGGCCATATCGAAATAGGGGATGGGGGAGGGATAAAACTCAATAAAAATTAGAGAAATAATTCCCAATAAATCCCCAAAATTAAAATAAAATTCGAATTAAGTTATAGAATTCCCTAAATAATATTTTAAAAATTCCAGAGGGTGACAAATCACACCCCTTAAAGAAAATTTCGTCCTCGAAATTTGATAAAGGAAGATGGCAAATGGTGAAAACAAAACCATTGCCGACTACAAGTCTTCCTTAAGATGATTAAAAGAGGAGGAAACGAGAACTCGATACGCCAATGAACCAATAACCCAATGCTCTATTATAGAGGAGATATAATGCATAAACATGCACCACAATGTGAAACAAATACTCAACACCACATATGCATCCTAGTGTGATAATCGGATGACCTTGGTTATTTATTTTGAGATGCCCCGGCTAGTAGCTATTCTCAAATCAATTCACACACGTCAAATATATATCACATAGTCAAATAAATACTCACACACACCAAAATGTGATAATGCTAGCCCAAGCAACATGGCATAGCATTAATGCACACCAAGTCTAGACATCAAGATGCATTTCATACCCAACTTCCCACGATTTAACATTTTAGACCATAAGGTCAACGATCCTTCTACAATGATTGAAACCACATTCGATTCGATACGAACTAATAATAGGAAATAGAATCACCGGAATCAAATTCCTTACCTCAATGAAAATTTTTCAACAACCAAATATTTCCACATCAACATCAAATAAGACAAGTAACATGAGAAGGGATCAACGAGGGCATTAAACTTCACAAAGAAATCCCAATATAGAAATTCCAACAATAAGATAGAAGTCCAACAATGTAACATGAAGGTGGATCTACAATCCACAATACAATCCCAACAAAATACAAATAGGGAAACAATTCCATAAAGAGATACAATCATCGACGAAAGATAATGATACAGAATTTCCCAACTAAAATCTGGAAGGACAAGGATCCGAAGGTCGACGATCAACGGAAGGAAGCATATAGACTTGGCCATGATTCACAGGATGATCTACATATCCATCCTGATGCACTAGACGCTGAACCGGAGTGGAAGAAGCTGCTCCACGACTAAATTGAGAACCCTTACTAGAAGCATATCCATGAGTAGGAGACAGATACTGGGGACTCTTCTGCTAAATACGATTATGTGCAACACCAACTTGTTGTACTGGCTCTAACTCTTCCTGAACTTCTGTCCTATGAGGACAATGCCTTGCCATATGCCCGGACCGACCACAATAGAAGCAAGTGTTGAAAGGACACTCAGAACGGTAGTGGCCAGGCTCATTGCACCTATGGAAAACAACTTGGCCCATCAGGATAGTCTTCCAACCCAACGGACTCACGAGAAAGATTGGAGAATTATCTGCTTCGCTTCTTGCTATGACTACTAGATGAAAAACGGGTTGTCACCGATTAACGACACGGCTCCCAAACTTTCACTTCACTGGAGATCTTCTCTGTCTCTCTACTAGGCTTGACTACCCTAGGGCACTCTACAATGCTAGCAAAATCACGAATCATGTGACTCATCACCAACCACTTGATAGACAGATGAAGACCTTTCTCAAATATGCGACACTTTCTATCTTCGGAACTCACCAAATCGGTTGTGAAACGAGACAGTGCTTGAAATTTGATGGCATACTGGGACACTGATAGGTCACTTTTCTCTAACTTCTCAAACTGCTCCCAATGCTGATCACGATAAGACTCGGGAAAATACTGACTTTCGAAAATGGATTCAAACTGCACCCAAGTCATGCCCTCCAAAGGGTTGATATTTGATGGACGATCACCCAACACTGCCATTCTCCTGGCATCTCTCCTTGTCTCAAGAATAAAATTTCACCACTCATTAACTTCTCCAATGAGTTGGCAAGTGGCAAAAGAGGTCCTCATGCCATCCTTAAGGATTTCCAAGGTATCAAGGATCTTGCGAACTCTTGAAAGCTAATGATTGGCTTTGAGAGGATTGCCTTCACCATTGAACCGAAGAGGATCCATACTACGAAACTGCTTCATTGCCTTAATGGTTCCGCTCCTTCTATCATCCACGGGGACACCTGCAACCCTACTAGCCTCAACAAAATGGCTACCAATTCTTGAGCTAACTGACCTGGAATCACGGAGACTTCTCCTCTAAGAACAAGATCCTTTATAGGATCAACCCGACGACCCTACCATGACTAGATCAATCAAGACCAATAACACGCCTAGCAGTCATCAAGCTACCTTGCACAAGGAAAGGAATGCAATCAGATACCAAGGCATAAGGAAGAGATACTATGCAAGGACAAATGTAAGAAGGAAGTGGGATCTAAACCACCACTGATACGAGATGCTTGACTCTAATGGAATGGAGAAACTCAACATCCATGGAGGAGGAACAAAACACACAAATAGGATACCAAGAGATGCACAACATGCATAAACGACAGATGGTTCATGGAATATGCATGAAGAACCCAACGAGACTAAGTGTCTCCCCACGGTTCCAAGGTATTCGAACTGGAATCTCTGATACCAATTGTAACAACCTCGATTTTTGAAACATTTATTTTAAAACTAATAATAAAGATAAGAGACAACTCATTATCTAAATTATTACATCCATGGGCCATCCAACAAGTGAAATAAGATTCATTATTATGGTACAATAATACAGAAATAGTACAAGTGCGGAAGAACAATAATTACAACAGGGTTGTTACTTCACCAAGAATAAATAAAACTACAATAACAAACGAAACTAAAGGTACCAAGGAAGGTGAAACCTCCAAGGGAAACCACTGCAACCCCAAACTCCAAACCAAGCTCTCCCGACCTGCAACACAACTAGGGAGGGGAAAGGGAGTAGGGTCTGAGAAAACCACAGCTCAGTGAGAAACAACTAACTAACACCAAGTATGTATATGGTGGGTGTCAACCCACAAGTCCACATACAAAAGACAAAGGGGAAAGATAGAAATAGAAGCAGACCCGACCATACAACACAATGCACCTCAAGGAAGACCAACCTCAATAGAAGGTGGAACACCAAAATAAGACCATATGCTACACCTCAAGTGTGAGACTCCGTCCCAAATAAATAGATTTTCCGTGATTAATTAAATCATTAGAAATATTTTTAGATTCCATTTAGCATTTAAATCTTTTGGGTTTAGTATTGAAGTGTTGAACCCTTGGAAAGCTAAGGAAAATGAGCTAAGGGGACCAAATAGAGTAAGCCCAGCCGTTCAGTGCAGGCCGGACCAGTCTTGTCCAGAACAGTCCAGCCCAGCCCGCCGTTCAGACTAACCGACCCGCTCCAGACTCGTGCCAGCTACGCGGCAGTAGCTGTGCCGAGCTACAGAGTCAAGTCCCATCCGGACTGATCCACCGCCTGACACGGATGGTAGAATACAGTCACAGGTTCAGACTGTCTTGCAGAGTGCTCAGGCCTGACTTCGATGGGACAACTCCCTGAGTTGTTCGGCAGGATTAAGGTTCAATCCAATCAACCATAAATGTCCTTAACTACCACTCAAACCCCTCCGAGCCCCTATATAAGCAAACCCTGAAGTGCATTCATTTCCACCAAACTCTTCCCCACATCCGAAACTCTAGAGAGAGAGAGAGAGAACCTTTGTTACTGTCGTCCTGTTGCTCAGCAGACTGAACACTTAGAATATTTTGAGTGCAGCAACCCTCCGGACCACCTGTTCCATCAGGAGCTCCACCAGTCTTAGCTCGGCCAAGCCGTTCGGTAGACCAGAAGAATCCCGCTATCCGGACCAGAGCTCCCGGAGCATTTAGCTCGGCATAAGTTTGTCCGAACAGCTCCTGTGATCTCAGGTAAGCCCCTTAGCCCTCCTTTCATGTTTTATCGTGATTTGTACTTCCCCTTGTTCGGTAAGTCTATTTAAGGACCTGGCCGCACTGGCCCCTACTCGGCAGCCTTCTTTTGGCTTAAACTGAAGCAACCCAGGCTTCTGTGCCTTAGCTCAGCAGCTCGGCACTGAAACAATCAGTCCAAGCAGAACTTGTTTAACCCTCCAGCTGAACTCATTTCAGTTCGGCAAAGCATACCGGACCATCTCATGAACACTCCTAACCTTTCCACATCACTTATTGACCTCCCACTTGCCGGAGCACTTCTGCTCGGCAAAAAGGGACAGTCCGCCTCTGAACTTCTTTAACTATTTGAGCTCGGCTAAGTAGCCAGCAGCTCGGGCATTTAGCCTTAGAGTCTTATAAACACCTTATTGACCTTTTCGACCAGTAGATATGCCCGAAACACCATTTCCCGCACTGCCGAAGTCCACCAGTACCCCCCCTTTTTTGTTGGCAGCTCGACAGAGCTAGTTGCTCAGCAGAGCATCTGTTCGGCAGAACTTCTGCTCGGCAGAGCTCAGCTCGGCAAAGCTTTTTGCTCGAGAGAGTCCCTGTTAGGCAGAACCCTTAGTCCAGTATACCGCCAGCTCGGCAAAGCCTTAGCTCGGCATAAGGACCCTTCAGTCCAGAAGACTCCAGAACCAGTCGGTTAATTAAAATATGTTCCCACTCCTACCAACCGGCCACTGTCCTCCGGACAGAAGGCCCTCGATCACTTGTACTACCCGGAGCTCGGCCAGTCGGCCAAAGCAGCCTAGTCATCTTAGACCAGTAACTCAGCCCGGACCAGTCTAGCTTAGCTCGGCAGCAGGTCTTAGTGTTCGGCAGAAGCTTAATTGTGTCCTTTATGTCTTTGGCAGATTTGAAGTATTATTCAAAGGAACCAACCCAAGAAAAAGATGAATCTGTACATGCCTTCTTTACTTGTACTTTTACTCAGTCGTTCACTTATTTTATAAAATTACTGTTATGGCTATTGAGCCGGGAAAATCTATTATGTTATCACTCTTGCAAATGCAAGGAGAAGAGCTTGTGAAAAACCTTTTATACATGGACAAACATGATGTGGAAAATGTTTTATGTGATTCTCGGCACGGACATGTCATGGCCATGAAATACGGTCATAAAACGGATAAGAGCCCGAATGCTGGAGGCAGGGTTAGATACCATGCATGAAGGGACAGGTTATAAGGTTGGGACCAAACCAGATGGTCATTGGATGATATCATACCACTTTGCAAATTGCGGGGTAGCTCCCCTTGTTCTGGTACTGTGGAGGCTGTAATTGATTGGCTTGATTAGACTGGTTGACAGTCATACATTTCGGGTGGATTACCCAAAGCAATCAATATGCACTTATTTCATGTTCATGTATGGAAGATGCCGAAAATCTGATATGACCGGAATGGGTCAATGATACTACTCTTGAGGCTATTGAGCCACTCATACTATGTTTCTCTAAAATGATTTACTTGCAGGAAATGATCTTGGTTGTCTATGAAACTTGTAGTTTGGGCATGTACTGAATTCACTCTAGCTTTATAGCTTATGCGGTTTTCTAAAACTCTTTTCAGGATTTGAGGAGCAGGAGTAGGAGCTCTTGGAGTTTTATATGTCTCAGCTTTTGATTATCACGTGTATCAGCCATGTGGCTTGTCTTGTATCTCAAAATCATATCAATGAACTGTTGTGGGTATTAATGCACTCTCTGGGTTATTTCATGCTTTCCGCTATATTTCAAATCTAAAATTGTTCGATGAATCCCTAAACTTATTAAATAGGGTCTTTAGCGAGCTTGCTCGTTGACCGGTCATGGCTCATGTGAGATTGGGTCGTGACATCATGTCAACCAATGTAGGCATAGAACTCATACCAAAGTAAGTAAGGACTTCTTAAGACAAGATAGCACCCAAGACATCACTAAGACTAAAGAGATCCAACTTTATGCCAACACTCACCAAAACTCCTCATATTATAACTTGTTTATATTTCGCTTGGATTTAATGTGATCATTGATTTATAGGATTTTATCTTCGTACTACAATAATACATGTAGGCTCTCCTAGCGTAGGAGGTATCACATGTGACCTCCGACAAATACAACAGCAGGTACCATATTAGGAATCAAATTCCTAGCAGAGTGCACATATTGCTAAAACGTCCTACCATAGGAGAATACAAGGCATATGGGGAATACAAGATCCCATGTGCTTGAATACAATCACGGATGGGGAATACATAAAATTCCATCAATGAATACACATGTGCCTTGGGGAAGCCAATGAAATCCCAAGGTCATGTTAGGCATGAATACATGGAACACCTAACATGAAGTACATCTTCTCAGAACTGAATATATGGAATGTCCGAGGGAGAATACATACTATGATCGGACTTCGAATATATGTCTGTCACTTAATACAAAATACACCCATTTAAGGAATACATAACGAGAATTCATATAATACAAAATACGTGGAGTATGTGACTTATGTGAGTAACCAAGGAGAGGCTCGTCAACCGACTCCTGGTATGAATACATTTTCCTCGCGATTCTTTGGAATGTCGGGATGGCCCAGTCAAACCCCTATTGCGCAATGTCTCTAGAATACACCTAAATATAATGCTCAAGTCCACATACTCGACGAATATAAGGGTCGGGCTTGAATATATAGAACACCCACCACTTATAATACATCCAAGGATATATAATACATATTAATACATATTAATACATTCTTCTTTTATCTTAGAATACATTTGAATACGTGGAATTCAATTCTCTTAGGTGAATATAGGATTGTTCCAACAATACTCTCTTGGAGTATGTTTCCATATTGGCATGCATTGAGTTCATTGAGTCAATCTTTTAAGAAATCAAATTGCAATATTCAAAGTTGGATTGTTAATCCTCAAAGGGGTATCACATACCCAATTCCCAACAATTACTATACCAAGGGTTCCCCAACGACCATACGAGTGTTAAGCCAACATGGCATACCAAGAATTTCTTCAAAGACCCAAACCAATAAAAGGTGTTTTATTTAAATATTGGAGATTCTATGATTTTAAAATTGTACCTTACTCTAAGCTATCCCAATAAAACATCTAGATTCCATAAAACATCTTAAATTGCAAAATAAACATTTTATTAAACATATGGTGGTCATTGGGCTTCCAAGGCCACCCAATGCCACTACAAGGCAACCAACACATCCATAGCCTCAAGTGTAAATCTCACGTCCTTAATCGAGCATATTGACGAACACTTGGCCTTCATGACATTGAAGGCCAAGAACAAGACCATTAGTGTCCTTCACAAACACTACGCCACCCTTAACATTTCTCAAATCAAACCAATACAAACCCTAGGTCAATACAACCCTAGCAAAACCTAGAGGGATGGGAAATAAGGGGGAAGAACACCACACTCACACACATACAAGGAGATAGATAGAGTTACCCACATTTAGTCAAAAATTCGAAATCTCTAGATGAGAGATTCTTCACGAGGCCACGAACCGAGACCACCTCCTTGTAGTCCTTGAGACGCTCGTCAAGGTTAATGTAGAACTTTTCTTCAAATACCCACCGAAGAGGGGTCAAACAAGAGGGAGAAGAGGGAGAGAGAGAACTTCGAGAGAGATAGAGAGGGGGAGGGTTATGGTTGGAGAGAATAGAGAGACGTGTAATGAATAAGTAAGGTTACTCCCTCTCAGTAAATATACACATATATTATAAAGCTAAAAAGACTAAAATACCCCTAAACATATTCCCAGATCTCTATCAAAAACCTGCATTTCGATATATGCCAAAGGCATATATCGAAATGCACTCACACTGGTCAAGCCCCAAAAGCATTGTATTTCGATATGCACCACTCTTGTATATCGAAATACAAACCCCACTGATCACTTCGCAAGCTATACGCATTTTGATATGCAACCCTTGCATATCGAAATGCAATCGGATGGTCTAATTTTGTATATTGTAATATGGCAAAGCAAAGGGCATAGTTCATTTCTATTTCGATATGCAATCACCTTGCATATCAAAATATAATCAGCACTGTGAGGTCCGAACAAAGGGCCATATCGAAATGAGGGACAAGCCCCATTTCGATATATAAAGGCTACGGGGGAAATGGGCTTCATGCCCATTTTGATATATAATTGGAAAAGGGGAAAGGGGTTGGGCCCATATCGAAATAGGGGATGGGGGAGGGATAAAACTCAATAAAAATTATAAGTTGAGAAATAATTCCCAATAATTCCCGGAGTGTGACAATTGATATGGATAGTGTTACAAATAGAAGTGAATTGACATGGAATTATTAAAGGCATGGTTTGTACTCATACTTGTTCCCTTGAAGAGTATTTAGGCCATTTGGCTAGTCTTATTTGAAAAAGTATATTTGCATGGTGTTGTAAGTAGGATATGAGGTCTTACCCTCTAGTTGCGAGTTGTGTTTTGGCTGTGATGTTTCGGGATTTTGTGTATGACCGAATCGATGACCTCGAAATCTAGTTTGAAGGACGCCTAGCTAACATCCCTTCAAATTGGAGGTATTGAGAAACTGAATTGGACAATATGATTCTCTTTGGAATGTCGGGGTCGAGAGTAAGAGTGGTATTTGGAAATGCATTGGTGGTATCATGCATTGTGAGCATTAGATGTTTGGTTGTGTCTTGGTTAGAGGATGAGTTTATGAATATCAATTTCGAGTACGAAATTTTCTAAGAGAGAGTGAGTTTTCACAACCATTTCATTTTAATAAATCAATTTAATTATTTATTCCAATAATCGAATTATGAGGTAATAGAGAATATGGTATTTTAAGGGGTTATTGTGTGCCTAAATAAGCCTAAGGGGTTATTTGGTGATTAATACGAAAGTATAAGGTGCCTAGGGGTAATTGTACATGGCATTGTTGTAAATAGGGATAATGAGGAAGGGCAATATAGTAAAATGGAAATAAAATCTGATTGTTAGGGAGAAGGGTTTGCCCAAGCCATTGTGTATGTGTGTAAGGATTGAGAGATAGAGAGCATTGTTGAGGGAGAAGGAGGAAGAAGGCTAAAGATGACTTGGAATCCTAGAGATCTCTATTTCATCCTTCATCATCATCAAGTAAGTATCACTCTCCTTTAATTTCATGACCAAATTCGTAGAGGTGAGTTGTAGATCTTGGTTTTTCTCCATTCTCAGATTTTTAGGTGTTCTTGATAGGAACCCTTGATTTAAGGATCTAAGGTTGTTTAGAAGCCATAGAATTGGAGTATGATCATCCTATAATAGTGTGGGAGGCTTAGGAATGTGAGGTTTTACGATTTTGGGAGTCGAGATTCAGTTTGGAGTGATTGGGAGAAGAGGAGGTTCGAGAAATTGCCATTAGAACACCTTCTGTTCGAAATCGGTATGCATACCGGCACACTGGCCGGTATGCATACCGATATAGCGGTGCCCTACCAGTCTTCGTAAATTTGTCCTAGTAGGTTTGTTCCTTACTTGGTATGCAAAATTGGCCTAACTGGCATGTCGGGCGGTATACCGGCTTATGCATTTTTTGGCCAGTGGGTATTGTTTAGATGTTTTAAGGAAACTTGGGTTAATCGGCATGCCGGACGGCATGCCGAGTGGTATACCGGAAGGTATACCGGCTTGTGTAAATTTTGGGCAGTAGGTTGTGGTTTTCACAAATTTGGGGAAATTATACTAACCGACATGTCGGTCGGCATGCCAAGCAGTATACCGACACCATATCGGTGCCCATACCGGTCAGCCTAGTTGTGAGATTTTGTTTGGGTGGTTGCTTTGTGGCTTGAGGTAAACATCTTTGGGTTATTGTTGGCCATGTTTGGAGGATTTTAGTGGACCTTTGAGAGTGTCTTGGGTTTGTTAAGGTTAGGCATTCATGCCTTAGTCTTTTAAACTTAAGACTTGGCCTTGGAGGTTATAAGTGCTTGGGTTTAGTCCTTGGGAACCTTGAAGGTGTCTAGGTTCATTTTAATGTTTGATTTCCTTATAAATGATCCTAGTATATTATGTGAGTTCTAATCCACTTGAGTTTATATCAGGTGGACATTTACTCTTCCAAGGCTTGTGGAAAAGATTGCTTGGCTCTTCGTCGGTATTCGGTGAGTTTGTGTTAGATATGTATACCATTTATTTATATGTGAACCTTGCATGTGGTTAAGTAAGATTGTCTTAATTAATCCTATGAATCCTCATTTATGGCAAGCATGATAATCAAGTTAAAAACATGGAATGTTATTGATGCACCAAGCTAAGAAATATACATAGAAGGTATATAGGATTCCTTTACTTAATTGCATGAACCCCTTGGCATGGTAAGTATTATAGTTCCTTGGAAATCAATAATTAAAAAACACGTTATAACAAATAATTTAAAATATAGTTTTCATAACTTTTTAAAAATATTATTTTAATTGATCCTATAAAAAATGAGCACAATCGGATAAATTTAAGTATTCCTTTCAATATTTGGCATTTCATTCAAAAAATTTAGATTGAAATTTTAGAATGAAAACAATTATTTTAGATGAAGTTATAATTATTCAAATTAGCTGATTATTTATAAAATTATTTTAAATTTTTATATAATTATTCAAATTAAATCTGGATTTACCACCTGTCAAGGGCATATCCGTATTTTCCCGGGCATAGTCGACATCACGACACCAGTCTTCCACGTCTTCAGCAATCTCGCACTACGGATTAGGTCAGCCCTGGACATATGATTAGTGCAGGGACCAATTATCCAAGACGGCAAGTGCTAGATCTCGACTGATGTAGCCAGCCACATGTCCAATGGCTATCTGCACTATGGATTAGGTCAGCCCTGTGTGGCCGACATTCTGGTAGTCAGGTTGTAAGCCATTCAGGGATGCGCGTGCCGGATCATGACGGATACAGTTGGTCACTTGTCCTACCCAGTGCCTCTACTGTGCGGATCAAGGTTGGCCTAGTGCGGCTAACAGCCTTGTAGTGTGGAGACTAGTCATGTAGAGCAGCACGTCCCGGACTAGGTATGGTACTGTTGGGCATATGCGCAAGCAGTGCGCACTGTGCAGATTAGGTTGGCCCTATGCGGCCGACATCTACTAGCGCGGCACCCAGGAATATAGTATGAGAAAAGGTGGCAGACAACGTGTACATGTGTCAATCAGCCGGTGGACGGTGGGTGGCACGCGTGTTAGGCCACCATTCCCGAAGGAATATTCAGAGTTTTCAGATCAATAAAAAGCCATGCCAACGTTCTCTCTTGTAGGAAATGTGGCCAAACAACTGTCTGAGGAAACATAATCAAGAAAAGGGACGAGGAGTCCCATGCAAGTCATGATTTCCAGTGAGAAGATGGAAATCCGGAAGGAGGTATATAAGTAAGAGATTAGCCACCGATGAACGATATATGTTATTGTGCTCTCAGAACTATTTGTGCTTATACTCAGTTTGTTCTTCGATTCATGACTAACTTAGTCATCAGAGAGCCTTCCGTCCGCTAGAGACGGGGAGGTCCTCTAACTGTTTTCTTTGAGCGCAGAGACAGGATAAGTGAGAGTGATTTGGCAGGGTATCCAGATAAGCAAGAAGGTTCAATCAACAGTTGTTTACTGGTGGAGGAAGTTTTAGAGTATTTCACCCCCACATAATTGGCATTGTATATAGGAAACCCACCCATAAAAGTAAGAAAAGCAAGCTAAAGCTCAGAACCAAACCAAGAAAGATGGCAAACCATGGAAAGGAACCCCCAACATCATCGGGAAGGATACAAAAAGAGGAGGCAACCAGTAGCTACACTTTTCCGATCCTCCCGCAGCGCCTAGGAAGAACGCAAACACCCAGTTGCGCATCTTGGGTAATCGTGGAGGTGTTCCCAGCCTAGAAGGGACCTCCAGATCCCCTACTAGAGGCACTAGGGACCCACTAAGGACCCAAGATGACATCCCAGAAGACCGAGGCTATGATAACAGGGAGATGGAGTACTCCTAGGAAGGAGACAGCCAGTCTCGTTCACGATACTCCCAATCACCACCCAAGTCCAAGTTAATCAGAGACGAGGACTGAGCCGAAATTATCAGGTCGCAGAGCTAGGCGATTCAGCGCTTGGAAAAGGAGGTGTCAAGGCTATCTAAACAGCCTCAAGAAAAGCAAGGGCCCATTGGCCATCAACAGTAGCATTCAGAGTGTGACGCCCCAATCTAAGGTGTCAACTAGAGTCCCAGTTGGGAGATCTGGGTCAGTGGACAAGTCCCACATTACTTGGTGGATATAAGTTGTGTATGCTATAAATAATAGATTATGAACCTACCTTGCACAAGGTCTTTTAAAGTCGTGCATGCGTCAAAGCCCATTGGAACATCCCAGTTAAGCATGCTCATTCTGGATTAGTCCAAGGATGGGTGACTCCTGGGAAGTCCATTGGGACTTGGTGGCCAAAGCGGACAATATTGTGTAGGGTGGAGGAGGGTCATTACATATTGTATCAAAGCCTGCACCAACCGGAAATGTGAGACCAGAGGAGATTCTTGACCCCACATGAGGACGTGTGGTCCAAGTGGGGGAGATTGTGACACCCCAGTCTAAATTGTCAACTGGAGTCCTAGAGGGGAGATCCGAGTCAGTGGACAAGTCCCACAATGCTTGGTGGATGTAAGTTGTGTATGCTATAAATAATAGATTATGAACCTACCTTGCACAAGGCCTTTAAAAGTCATGTGGGCGTTAAAGCCCATTGGAACATCCCAGCTAAGCATGCTCATCCTGGATTACTCTAAGGATGGATGACCCACTGGGAAGTCCATTGGGACTTGGCGGCCAAAGCAGATAATATTGTACAGGGTGGAGGCGGGTCATTACACAGAGACTCTCTAGACAAGCCAGGCCCGAAACGTCCATCTGCGTCTTTCTAGAAATTAGATGGTGGCACCGGATGGCGCAAGGAGTACCCATCAACAGGATGATAGGGTAAGGAGGGACCAGCCCCATCGTTGGGAGTGGCAGAGGGTTGCTCGAGATCTCCCTCAGCCCACAACAGGACAAATAGCCGCACAGGTGATGAATGGCAGCAGCACTCAGTACCCCATGTGTGAGACCTCAGGGATCAGCTTCACCCAGGGTTCCCGCACAGGGGGGAATGCGCGGAGAGGTTGTTAAATTCAGATCCGGTCAACTCTGTACCAGCCAATTTTGAGGATATGAGTATGTGGCTCAATGAGCGTCTCAAAGGCCAGAGAATAGCCCAAGAGACTGCGAAACGAGCCATCCATTAGATCACTTCCACCCCACTCTCCAGGGAAATCAGCAGCTACCAGATTCCTCGGGGTTTCTACCTTCTCAACTTCCAGAAATATGATGGGAGGACAGATTCGGTGGCACACTTGAAGGATTATCAATAGTCCTTAATCCTGCATGAAGGAGATGAAAGCCTCTACTATAGGATATTTGCATCTCGTTTGGGCTGGACAACGCTCAACTTGGACCACAAATTGGCACCGCGATCTATCTATAACTGGAAACAGTTGGCCGAGACCTTTGTGGGCAGGTTCATGACCAGCCGTGTTGCACCAAAGCACTTTGACTCTTTGACATCGTTGAGAAAACGATCCGATGAGACTTATAGGATGTATGTCAGATGGTATGTTTATACCTGCAACGAGGTCGAGGACTGTACCGAAAGGCATGTCGCGTCAATGTTTAGGTTGGAGATTTTCTTTGGTGAGAAAACTGAGGGAATCCCTGACCCAGACCCCAGTGGAGACATTTCCCGAGGTAATGGAGAGGATAGAGCAGAATGCCAAGTTGGAGGAAGAAACCATCCATGAAGCAGGCTGCAATGCCAACAGGTCGCACCGGACCCATATGGTGGACTCTGTTGGCAAGAAGAGAAACAGGAAAAGGAAGGCATCGCAGCAAACTCTTCCCGAGCATGGAGATGGAGCTGAAACTGCACTCCAAACTACCTTGAGAAAGCCAAGAGCGGGCCCGGAAGTCTACAAAGAAATCAGGATAAAGTTCAACACTCCCATTTTCAGGATGGTCTAGCCCCTCAAGAATGAGTCTTTCTGGAGATGGCCCGTCAAGCAAGAGGGAAACCAAATTGAACTGGAGGCCACAGGACTCAAGTGGAGCTTCCACAGGGAGTTCGGGCACATTACCGAACATTGCCAGGTGTACAAGCAATTTTTGGAGGACCTCGTAGGGCAGATCATCAGAAGCAGTACATCGCCCAAACACACGGACAGGACACCAGGCCCCGACGGGTGGATGTATGCAATAACTCTTCAAATGAGGACCTACCTTCACTGGGGACCATCACCATGATCCATAGAACTATAGAGCTGAGCTCCAAGATTGAGTCCCGCGATCAGAAAAGAAAAGAAGGTCACAAGCATCACATGCTGTAGCTCGGGCAGAAACGTCAGAGAGAGCAAAGCGTGAAGCCTGCTCAGGTCTCATTTTCTAAGAAAGACCTGGACGGGGTGACCTTCCCACACAACGACGCGTTGGTGATCACGTTGAGCATCAAAAGGTATGACATAGAAAGGATCTTGGTGGACCAGGGCAGTTCTAACGACATCCTGTACTTTCAAGCGTTCAAGAGGATGGGTTTTATTCAGACCGACCTCAAATCAACGAGAATTCTGCTCATCGGCTTTAGTGTAGAGCCAGTCTGGGCTCTGGGAGTTATCACCCTCCTAGTCCGAGCAGGGAAGGTGACCATGAATACAAATTTCTTGGTGGTGGATGGGCCATCAGCCTATAATGCCATCATTGGGTGTACATGGATGCACCGAATGGGAGCCATTTCTTCCACATACCACCAGATCATCAAATTCTCGGGGCCCAAAGGTATTGAGAGCATAAAGGGAAACTAGAAGTCATCCAGAAACTACTTCATGGCTTCCATCAAATCCAGCCCCAACGCCGAGCAGATAAAGTCCATTGAAGTGCCAGATCAACATGTCTTGGAAGATGTAGGTGTGGACCCCTCCACCCATGTGGTCGAGAATCTGAGAAAGGTTCCTACCCACGAGACTAACAAGGAGAGGTACTTTCTGATTGGGGACGAGCTCCCTGAGACGGATGCCACCAAATTGGTCTGGGTGTTGCGGGACCACATTGACGTATTTGCTTGGACCCCACAGAAGATGACTAGGATACAACCGAGTATAATATATCATCAGCTGAATGTCGACCCTTGCCACAAGCCAGTTATGCAGAAGAGGAGACGCTCAGCCGTACAGCACTCAGAGGCAGTTATTGAAGAAGTTGACCGGCTCATCTAGGACAGTGCCATTAGAGAGGTCTATTATCCAGAGTGGCTCTCCAACACATTCATCGTCCAGAAGAAGAATGGGACCTGGAGAGTCTGTGTTGACTTTGCAAGCTTGAATAAGGCTTGCACCAAAGACAACTTCCTCATGCCCAAGATCGATCAGCTGGTGGATTCTACTACAGGATACAAGCGAATGATCTTTCTGGATACGTACAGAGGCTACCATCAGATTGCAATGTATGAGCCTAATTAGGAGAAGACATAACTTTTCACACCGATGGGGTTGTATTACTACAAAGTCATGCCTTTCGGCCTGTGCAACGCCAGAGCAACATACCAGAGATTGACAACCCTCATGTTCAAGGATTTGCTGGGCAAGAGTATAGAGACCTATATCGATGACATAGTGGTCAAGTCCAAAGAGATGGACTCCTACCTGATTGACCTTTGCCGCACTTTTCAGATACTCAGAGAGTCAAGCTGAGGCTGAATGCCTTCAAATGTGCTTTCAGGGTAAGTTCCGATAAATTCCTTGGGTGCTTGGTAACTCGAAGGGGCATAGAGTCCAATCCCGACCAGATTGTTGCATTGTAGAACCTCCAAAGTCCGGAAAGGACTAAGGAGGTGCAACGGCTGACCGGGATGGTTTCCAAACTCAACCGTTTTATCAACCATTCATCAGACAAGTACAGACCCTTCTTCCAGATCCTGAGGAAAAGAACAGATTATACCTCAGGACAGATTGTGAGAAGGCCTTCCAGGACTTGAAAAGATACTTAGTCGCACTGCCGCTGATCGCTACACCAGGACCAGGGGATGTGTTGATCGCCTACCTGGTAGTTTAAGAGCATGCGATCAGTGTTGTGCTGATAAAACAGGAAGAGGGATAGTAAAAACCAGTTTACTATGTCAGCAAGACATTGCTGGATGCAGAGACCAGGTATATTTCTTTGGAGAAATTAATCATGGCACTGGTCATGACCTCGAGTAAGCTACAACACTATTTCCTGGCTCACACCATTGAAGTACCGACCATCCATCCCATCGGGTCTGTCCTACGAAAGGCGGATCTGTCGGAAGGATAGCAGTTTGGTCTGTTGAGCTAGGGGAGTACAATATCAAGTATGTCCCCCGTATTGCGATGAAGGGTCAGGTCATTGCGAATTTTGTGGCTAAGTTCTCACATGAACTCGCGTGGACAACCCACTCGTAGCTAGAAGATGAGCAGGCCACTCTCGTTCATCCCGCATTGACAAACATTTATGAGCCGCACATAGAAGGATAGTGGAAGCTTTTCGTGGATGGATCAGCATGCAACAAAAGATCAAGAATAGCATAGTCTTGTTCTCACCAGAAGGGCTGGCCCTGGAGAAGTCAGTCTGCTTGTATTTCAAAGCCTCCAACAACGAAGTAGAATATGAAGCACTAATCATCAGGCTGAAAAGTGCAAGAAGATGCAGAGTTGAAGACCTGCTAATCCACTGTGATAGCCAGCTTGTTGTCAACCAGTTATCTGTGGAATATTTGACAAAGGATGATAGGATGGCATCATATGCAGAAACAGTCAGGAAGCTTTTCCAACAGTTCAAGAATACCGCAATGGTGCAGATCAGCTCCGGGCAAAATAGCCACGCAGATGCTTTGGCCTGTCTTGCCTCATCCGTATCATCAGAGCTCTACCACACAGTAAGTGTCGATTCTCTGCCCTAGCCGAGCATCCAAATAAAGGACTCTGATGAGACCTTTGATTTGGATATAGACTCGAGCTGGATGGATGAACTCCCTGTGGATAAAAAAAAACACAAAATCAGAATCAAGTCGGCAAAGTATTGGCTCTCACCGGATAAGATCCTCTACAGAAATTTTTTCACGGGGCCGTACTTGCGTTGTGTACATCCTGACCTTGTTCAACGATTTCTTTTCAAAATCCATGAGGGGGTGTATGGCAGCCACACCGATGGGCGGTCTATAGCCCACAAGGCCACCTCTCAGAGGTTCTAGTGGCCTTACATACAAGAAGACGCTAAGGTCTACGTCAGAAATTATGAGAAGTGTTAGAAATTTTCTTCTATTATCCATGCTCCGTCAGCAGACCTGGCACCTCTCACGAGTCTGTGGCCTTTTGATCAGTGGGGCATAGACATCGTGGGACTAATGCCCAAAGCCAAAGGAATGAAGAAGTACCTGTTTGTTGCAACAGATTACTTTATCAAGTGGATTGAAGCAGAGCCATTGGCCAAGATCACTAAGCACAACACGGAGCAGATCGTCTAGAAGAACATCATCATGAGGTTCGGGATTCCATATGCCATTGTATCAGACAATGGCACACAATTCCAAGATAAGTTCAAGGCTTTTTGCTCAACATACAAGATCAGAAATTTTTATACTTCAGTCAATTACCCATAGTGCAATGGGCAGACTGAGGCATCCAACAAGACGATTCTGGATGGCATGAATAAGAGGTTGGACAAGGCCAAGGGCAGATGGGTTGGAGAGTTGTCGCTAGTCCTCTGGGCCTACCGCACAATGCCCAGAAGATCCACCGGTAAATGCCCTTCTCCCTAGCATATGGTACAGAAATAGTTATCCCACTAGAGGTTGACATCCCCACTATCTGCACAGACCTGGTGGAGCAAGGGGACAATTATAACGCTCTAGTCGTGCAGCTGGATCTAGCAGAAGAGTAGAGATAAAGGGCACTTATCAGGCTAGCCTTTTACCGTGTGTAGGGGAGAATCAGCCGCAACGCCACAGGCATCCATGGCGACCTGCCACATCTCAATGAAAATGAAGTCCCTCATCTCCGAGAGCTGTTCTAGGAACTGCCTTTCGTAGTTGGCCTTGGTTGCTTCGCCCCCTTATTGTAAGCTCTGGTGTATGAATCGAGGGCGACCTTCTGGTCTTTCTCCAACTCAAGCTTCCTCGCCTTCAGCTCGGCATTGAGGGAGGCCCTCTTAGCATCAAAAGCCTTGGTCTTGCTCTCGATCTCAGGACGGGTATCAATTATACCTTTCAGCCTCCGCTCCTCAGATTTTCAAGGACAACCCCAACCTCTTGACCTCAGCCTGCGCAGTTCCCAGGGCTTTCTGGGCATCATCATGTTTTTGGGCCATGGTTGTCATACTTTCAGTGTTCGTCTTGATGACTTCCATAGCATTCTTTAGCTTCTCCACGTCTTTGACGTGTTTGCTCTAGAGTAGGCCCATTCGTACACCGAGCTCGATAGAGCACTACACGGCTTGTTCGAAAATAGAAGGGCAAGTCAGAAACAGAAATGAAAAGATGGATGCAAATGATTGATCAAAGGTCTTACCTTCAGAGCATATGTCAACGATCGGCGGGATAGGTCTTTTGTTGAACATTTTGCTTCCTTGACAACATCTATGGGGAGCATCACCGCGCAATCCAGCCCGCGCGCAGTGAGCCCATCGAGGATCCTATCCATTTTCTAAACAGTACTCCCATCCTATTTCAACAAGACGGGATCCC
>NMUG010000287.1:0-24200 GCA_002855965.1 Monotropa hypopitys
TTTAAAGATTTTTAAGACACTTTTAAATCACAAATCAAATACAAACTTAATTAGACTAATCTTGATTTAATCAAGAAACTTGATTAGAAACTCAATCAATTAAGATCTAATTAAATCTTTGCAAAATCCTCTCAATTAACTAGTAAGTAACTAAATCCCAAAACAAATACTATAAACTCAAACAAACAATCAATCACTCAATCTATATGTGAATCAATAAATATAAATCACGTAAAAACAATTAATTCAATAAACTAAATAAAAGATTGAGAGGCAATACTCACAATGGGATTAGAACTCAATTTGAGAGAGAAACACATAGACTCCATTAGGTCCAAAACCTTCCTGCCGAAAATACTCACTGCTGCATGTCTCGGTAGGTCAAAAATTTTCGGAACAGAAAATATATATAGTAGCTCGAAAAACCACTCGGCGCCGCGCAGCGCCACGGCGCTAGCGCCACGCCTTAAAGCACTGCGCAGTGCTACGGCGCTTGCAATGCGCGAATCGATAGATCTGGAAAATTCTCAATCAGCGCCACGAGAGCGCCACGGCGCTCGAGAGCGCTACGGCGCTCGTGACGCCGCAGCTAAACAACAGAAGAGGATTTTCAAAAACCACAACGATTAATTAAAACATAATTATTTTAATGCAAGAAATATGACTAAAATTATTAAAAATAGAGCGCTACGGCGCTCGTGACGCCGCAGCTAAACAACAGAAGAGGATTTTCAAAAAACACAACGATTAATTAAAACATAATTATTTTAATGCAAGAAATATGACTAAAATTATTAAAAATAATTCTTAGACATATAACTATAAAAAAATATATAAAAATATATATATGAAAGTAGATTAAATGCATTAAAAATAATAAAAAACACACACAATGCATGAATGATGTGCGTGATTATACCTGACGTTGTGTGTACGCTCCAGTAGAGAAATAAGCGACGATCTGATAGCTTTACCGGGGAGAATTTCTGATTGAGCTTCAGACACACGGCTTTGACACTTTATCTTCACATCTTCATTACCATGATTGTCAAAACACTAAAACAGCACATAGCCCGATAGACCAAAAGAGTCCCGGAGAAATGAAACGACAACAGAAAAACTAACATTGTCTTTTTTGGTTTGCAGTGTATTGTAGAGATTAAATGAAGTGTATTGGAATACCATATATGCCCCTCAACGTCTATGAAGATTGAAGGCAAGTATAAAATTCTGAAGTAAAGCTTTTTGGTCACAATTCTTCACCAACTTCTCTCTCTTAACCCTAAAGAACTTTGGCTCTTCTCTTAAGCTCGCACTTTCATACAACTACTGAAAATTTGTAGTAGAAATCTCAAGAAGAAGGATTCATTCAAGTTGTACTTCAATTTCATTCTTTCTTCTCTTTGATCTTACTTGTAAAAGGGAGGAATATACTCTTACAAAGATCAATTTCTTTTCTATACTTGTGTACAAGATAACCCCTTATTTGAAGGTTGGAAGACCACCCTTGAAGGTCTCTGGTGTGTGGTTGGAAAGCCACCCTTGAAGGTTTTCAAAGTTGTAACCTTTTAGTGATCACGATTGTGGTTATATTACGATAGTAGAACTTTTACAAATTGTAAAAGAAGTAGACGTAGGTAGGGAGAGACATGCCCTATTGAACCACTATAACTTCTTGTGTTATTGTCTATTCTTTTCTTAGCTTTAAATTTCAGTAGCCATTTCATATTGATTAATTCCAAAAAATATCACAAGGTAACTTTATTAATCTTGGTATTAGAACCATCCCAAAACCGGAAACCTCAACCTTCTCACTTAGCACCTGAGAAAACTGAGTTGTAACGAAAGGAGTTGAGTTGGTGCTTTGATAAGATTACAACACTACCTTAGAGGAACAGTACTTCCCAGAATAATTTCGCGAGCAATTGAGGATGCAATTAAAGTTGTTGCAGTAGGGTGATATGACGATTTCTCAATACGCGATCAAATTTCAGTCCTTGTCCTGTTTTGGTCTAGAGTTGGTTAGTTCGGAGGATCGCAAGTGCAAGAAATTCGAGCAGGATCTTCGTCTATCCATTTAGAGACTCATCGTTAGGCAGTGTATTCGTTCATTTGCCACTATGTTGGATTGTTCTAGGGCTATTGAGCCTATTTGCAAGAAAGAAGAGAAAGAAGTCAGAGTGTGGGATCCTCGTCGACAGTTTTTAGTTTCGAATTCCACGTCTTCTTCAGGTAGTATTGGGAGAAAGTGGCATAGGGATCATTCTCGTTCTCATAGTCAGCAGGGTTCACAGACCATCGTCAGTATTGGTGTTGGTGTAGGGCTACTCAGGAGCCACAACGTTTGTCATGACTACAACAAGGAAGGGCATTATCGTTCTTATTGTCCCTAAGTTACCTGTTTCGAATGTGGTTAGTCAGGGCACTTGGGGAGCAATTGCATGCAGAGGAGCGGTAGGCAAGGAGAGATGTCAGTTGGGCATCACTCATCGGTTGGGGAAAAAGTTGAGCAACTTCAACAAGGAATTCAGAGTCAACAGTCCTGTCACCAGTCGTTCTCATCCAGTCCTCAGTTTGAGAGAGGAACCAATTCCAGAGGTGTACATCGAGATTCGATTCAGATAGGCAAGCAACTAGAGGAGCAGATGACTCATGGTAGAGTGTACACGATTGCTATGACAGATCCTCAACCGCCAATTTCTCCATCTTAGTAGACCTCTGTTGTGTTTTCTTAACATAGTTGTATGGTGCGTTGATGGGATTGACATCCCTTGTTGTGTTTGCCTTAGCCCTTCTCACTAGAATCATTCTTTGTAAACATCTTGTGTGAGTTAGTTGTCTCTCCAAAATATCAATAGCCACTACAAACCTCATCTCCCTCAACCTTCTGGACAAGTCCTTGAGTGTGAGAGTAAGGAAGTGCACTGTCCTCCTTGTGCGTCATTGTTGGTACACTCTTGAGGAGATCTCTACTTGCAATCTACTTTTCGTAAACTTGTTCTTAATCTCAAGTAGATTATTATTTAACTTTCATCTATGCTTTACTTGTTTTGACTTGGTCACTATATGCTTGCATGTGTTTGTATCTTGTTAGGTCACATTTAAGTATGAAAGTTTATTGTTGATATTTTTTATATTGACTCAAGATACCTTCACCACCTCATATCATTACTTGGTGGAATTTATATTTTAGAGTGTGTGTGAGAAGCTAGAAACTTAACTTGGCATTGAATGTAAAGTAGTCACCTCTCTATTCGTACTTGGTAGAACTTATATCTTAGAGAGTGTGTTTAAAATATTGAGAAAAGATAATCTAGGCATACCTTAACCTAAAATATCTCACATGATTACATTTGGTATAAATCCTCTTGAGAATATATTTTGCATGCGTTATAATAATCACATCACATGAGCTTAAAATATAGTCCCAAACTACAAGTGCTAGAAACCCTAGATAGTGGACTGATTTGCTTTACTTCATAGATCGCTTGTGCCTCACTTGGTATATCACTAGTTAGAGAGATTATATATTGCAGTCACTATATTCGTAGTTTGGACCATTTTCATGTGGTGTAGTTGAATAACCCTTGAGCTTACACTTGACATATCTTATTTAGGGTTGTTAATATTATATGTTTCATTTTTGTATTTTTTACTGCCACACGTTACGTTTAATGAGCTTTTACATGCGCAGTTAAGAAAATAGGATTTACCACGGATCCACTACATCCTACCATGGAGCTTTCACCAGTCTAGATCATTACAAGGAGGATTGAGTAAAAGACTAGAGCTTGAACCAGAGGCAATATCAGTTCTATCATTCAGGCCAAACACATTTTGTATATTTAGTCTCATTTGCCTTTACGCTTTCATTCTATAGAACCTATCTGTATTAGGACATCAGTTGTATTCTGTAATAGATAGAACATGGAAAAATTGAGCGATTAGGAGATACTTCTTCATAAGTATCCTCCTAGGACTCTTCATCAACCAATATCTATAGAGTTCAGTAGTACTCCACCATTCTGCTTTGTGTACTCTTCTGAGCATCATTAATTTTATCTTTTGAGAGAGTTTGATAGGGGATGTGATTGTCACTGTAGCACATCTCTTGGTCTTCATCATTTAATCCATGCATTTGTACTTCACTTACATATAACCTACCCTGGTGAGACTCGAGCTTATATCCATTGTGTAGTCTTTTAGTTGGGAAAGGGCTAACATCCCCGGGTAGAGTTCATAGAGTGTCTAGGCACCAAGATTTTTTTTGGACCTTTACAGTGTACCCCCTTGAAAAACCTATATCTCGTGTTGGTATAGTCAGAACTTGCATTTGTCCTAGGAATCTGTGCTTTGCGTTTAGCATAGTTAGGGTCTACATTTACCCTACAAACCTATTCTCTGCATGTAGTATAGTCGGGCTCTGCATGTAGCCTGGGTGAGTGTTCCTTGGCCCAAGGGAGGTCGGAAAGATAGAGTCGGCGTATACTTTACTAGTGATATTACTTTAGTCTGCAGGAGTTAGGCTAGGAATAGAGATTTGATTTTATTTCTATAAAGTGATTACATAGTGGATACCGGCGTGCTTCTAAAAGGAATCACGCTGAAGAGTGGACTAAGCAATTGTTAAACCACTATAAAATTACTGTGGCACTTCTTTCTTTATCATATATCTTCTTTACTCACCTTGCTTTCACTGTGTTTACATTTATCTAACTTACTAACACGATGTTTGTGTTTATTAATTAAAAAGAATTAAAAAGGTCGTAAAAATAAAAAGACCTATTCACTCCCTCTCCCCTCTAGGTTTCTATCACTTTCCCCACTTTCTTGATGAACCTTCACCCTTCCACAAGAAGGATTCTCCCATTGATAGTATTATGGAGGTGTTCAAGCAAGTGAAAATAAACCTCTCATTGCTCGATGTCATCTAACAGATTCCATCATATGCCAAGATCCTCAAGGACTTGTGCACACATAAAAGGAAGGCACGAGCCAAATTTTTAGAACCCATCCTTATTCCTTACCAAGTCAGCGCAATCTTGCAAGGTGACATGGCACCCAGGCTTCCAGATCTAGGAGTGCCCACCATTTCATGCATCATTGGCACGCAAACCATTAGCAGGGAACTCCTAGATTTAGGGGCTAGTGTCAATTTTCTTCCCTTTTCTATATACAAGGAGTTGGGGATTAGGGAGCTCAAACCAATGATGGTCACTCTCCAAATGGCTGATCATTTAGTGAAAGCCCCTAGGGGTTTGTTGGAGGATGTCCTTGTCAAATTACACAATTTTAACTATCCGACTGACTTTCTTGTACTTAACATGGAACCGGTGCACCTCATATGTTTGAAAGTTCAAACACCAGTCATCCTCAGGCATCCATTTTGTGCTACGACCAACACCAACATTGCTGTGAAGAGTGGAGTGATAGAGGTATCTTTTGGCAACATGAAAATGAGCTGAAACATGTATAGATTCTCCCACCAACCCAAGCTTGAGCAAGAATGCTACTCCATTGATATTATCCATGAGTTGGTGGAGGATGTGCTTTCATACGTGTTAGCCAATGATCCCTTGGAAGCATGTCTTGCCCACTTCGGGTTCGAGAAAGTTGATATTGATCACTCCATTCCTGAGGTTCATACTATGCTAGATCTTATACCTCTAGTGGAAATACTTGCATTCTCAACTCCTTTCGAGCCATTACCCTCTTTATCTTCCACTCGACACCTCCTGCTCTTGAGTTGAAGCCTTTACCGGCTTCACTCAAGTACATCTTTGTAGGGCCTAACGACACCCTGCCCATCATCATTGCTTCTGACCTCTCTTCACTACAAGAGGGTCAACTCATAGATGTGCTTAAAAGACACAAAGGGGCAATCAGGTGGTCGGTGGCCAATATGAAAGGGATCGAGCCCTAAATTTGCATGCACTGTATAAATTGTGAGGAAAATGCTAAACCTTCACAGGAAATGTAGACGAGGTTGAACCTTATAATGAAAGAAGTTGTGATGGAGGGGGTTGTTAAAATCCTTGATGTGGGTATCATTTACCCCATCGACGATAGTGAGTGGGTTAGTCCCACTCAAGTTGTTCCAAAAAAGTCGGGCATCATGGTGGTTGAGAATAAGAAGGGTGAGCTTGTACCTACGTGCCAAACCATCGGTTGGACAATGTGCATTAATTATCGCAAGCTCAACTCTATGTCCAACAAAGACCATTTTCCTTTGCCCTTCATCGACCAAATCTTAGAGAGGTTAGCAAGCCAAAGCTATTACTGCTTCCTGGATGGCTATTCCGGGTACAATCAAGTGGCCGTTGACCCTTTAGATCAAGCCAGGACCACTTTCACCTATCTCTATGGCATATATACTTATCGACGCATGCCTTTTGGCTTGTGCAATACACCGGATACTTTCCAGCAGTGTATGATGGCCATTTTTTCAAACATTGTAGAATATTTTTTGGAAGTATTTATGGATGAATTCTCCGTGTTTAGGGAGTCATTCGAAGGTTGTCTCCAAAATTTGGAGAGTGTGCTAAAACATTGCATGGAGAAAAACCTTGTGCTGAGTTGGAAAAAGAGCCATTTTATAGTTCAAGAGGGAATAGTGTTGGGACATGTCGTTTATAAGAGGGGGATTTGGGTTGACCGTACGAAAGTTGATCTTATTGCCAAACTTCCTACTTCCTCTACAGTCAAACACATTTGCTCATTCCTAGGACATGTGGCTTTCTATAGAAGGTTATCAGGTATTTCTCCAAGATTTTCAAATCCCTTTGTGATTTACTTGCTAAGGATGTTCCTTTTATCTTTAATTTTGTGTGTCTACATTCCTCTGAGATGCTGAGGGGTATGCTATCCACTATCCCCATCATCCGATCACCTGATTGGTATCTTTCCTTTGAGATCATGTGTGATGCTTCAAACTACACAGTTGGGGATGTCCTTGCCCAATGGGTTGATCGCGTCCCTTATGCCATCTACTATGCGAGAAATAGTTGCTCATATTAGTATTTTCATTAGATAAGTTCTGATTTTGTATCCTTGGCTCCAAATTCATTGTTTACATAGACCATGCCACTTTGCTGTACTTACTTGAGAAAAAAGAGAGCAAGCCAAGGTTGATACGGTGGATATTGTTGTTACAATAGTTCGATATCTAAATTTGAGATAAGAAAGCATCCGAGAACTCTTTAGCTGACCACCTCTCGAGGATCATGGTGGAGAATACTTGTGCCACCTTATCCTTAAATGTCACGCCCCAGATTTTCAAACCATTTTTTTGAAAGCAGGTTAAATAGTAAACAAAGGATACAACTACTTGCTATTCAGATATATATTCAGTTGAATTCTCATTACAAGATACATGATACAATCAGGAACTACAAGAGGAAGTCAAGTACAAATGCTGGAAACATCTACAACTGAAACTAAAGTGCAAGTACAAAGGTTCAGCTAAATATGAAGTACAAAACAAAGGAAAGCACAGTTGAAACGATGTATCTACACTACCCTGTACAGAGGAAGCCACTGAAACTGAGGTGGCCGAATCCAAGAAAACCCAGCAGCTGACTCCAACTCCAAGTCACCAAGCCCATCTATCCCTGCAACATAGACTAGAAAAAGGAAAATAAAGAGGGTCTGAGCAAACCACAACTCCGTGAGAAAACCCCTAACCACTACCAAGCATGCACATGTGGTGTGTTCCTATATGTCCACAAACAAAGTACGAGAACAGTAAAGAAATCAAGTGCACGTAGTGTAACCTAACTCAAGGCAACAGTGAAATAGGTGTATCGCCAACAAGGTGTGTAATCAAGGGAAAAGAGCCAATAAAATCTGTCAAGCATTCCATATTTCGCAATGCTTAGGAGGGCGATTCTGAGTGCTAAGCCGAAATCTAGGGTAAAATCAAAATCGACAGGGAAATAGAAGGCTGATTTGAATGCCATTGACGTCATAGGTGCTCTTGATGAAGACGATGATGATGCTGTCGAAGAAGATTTCGAGGGTGGAGGTGGTTCTGATTCGTTTAGCGGGGGCGCTGAGGATACTGGGCAAAGGGATCCCCTATTTCTAGGGTTTGGCGGCAACTACCATTCGCTTTTTGGGAGTGGTATTCCAATAGACGGGGCTCTCTCTAAGGATTCGTCGAGCAGTGGAGATGGGTTTGGTGGCGAATTGCAGAAGGGTTCTATTTCGAGTAATAATGCCGCTGTCCTTGGGAGGGTTGCTATGCCTGTCGATGAGGGTCTTTCAGTAAAGAGCGTAGGGTTTAAACCCTACACGTCGCTCTTCCTCGAAAACCTACCGGAGCGTTATAGCCGCCAATGGATTTTTGATACTTTCCGGCAGTTCGGTAGGGTCGTTGATATTTATATCCCTGGTAGATTGAGTATGTCGTCCAAGAAGCTATTCAGTTTTGTTAGATTTGATTGCCGCGTGGCGGCGGGTTTAGCGGTGTCGAAAACTAATGGGATGTTCATGGGCGAGTCCAAGCTAGAGGTGAGCTTCGCAAAGTTTCCTAAGAGGGTTGCAGGTATGTATTCCCCAGGTCTGGGCAATGTGAGTAGGGTTGCAGGTATGAATTCCCCAGGTTTGGGCAATGTGAGTAGGGTTGCGTCTGCGTCTGTTAAGGTTCCTGAGGGGGTTAATCAATCTGTTGCGCAGCAAGGTGTTGCGAGTGCTTCGGGGTTTCTTCGGCACAAATCATTTGCGGATGCTGTTCTGGGTGCTCCTGGTAGATCTGATCAATTCCCTAATACATATCCTAGGAAGCAAATTCAAGCTAAGGTCCTGGGGACCGAATGGCTTCTTCGTTCTGCCATTGCCTCAGTGCGTTTCTTCTCGAGGATGGATGTTATCATTGGGAATCTGAGTCGTGAGGTGGATGGTGTAGTTGATGTGAGGAAGCTAGGTGGGCGGACCATCATTCTGGTTTTTTCTTCATTGGAGCGCAGGGATAGATTTGTGAAAGCGTGCGAGTGATTGTCTTGCCTGGACTCCGTTTCTCCTTGGAATGGTGAACTGGTGTACAGGGAAACGCTGTGGTGGTTGAGGTGTAGCGGTATCCCTATCTCTGTCTGGAATATGGACACGTTCCATGCCATTGCCGCAAATTGGGGCTCTTTGGTTATGGTGGACGATGCTACGATTAAGGAAAAAGACTATTCGGTTGCAAATTTGCTGGTGGCGACGAAGAGGGAGTTCGCGGGTGAGTGCTTTGACTTAGTGGCTGATGGAGAGGTGTTTTAAGTTCGGGTCGCAGGTTCCCAGTTCGTGGTTGAGAATTTGTCTCAGGCATCGGAGAAGGTTTCGCGGCGGTGCGTAGTGGAGTCTGTTTCTGGTCCTGGGCTATCTGATTCTCCTCCATTTGATGTGGGATTAGCCCCACTTTCTTGCTGCAGTGATAAAGAGCTCCTGCATGTTGCTGGGAAGGGGAATACATGTTCTAGTTCTAAAGTGGCAGGGGATTGCTTCAATGATGGGTTGCCTAATAAGGCTCCTCTGGTGGAGTTTTCTTGTGTTGTGTCCAAATCTTTGCAAGTGCCAAGTTATGTTTTAGCAAAGGGGTCAGATGGTGCCGTCGGGAGTGTGATTTCTGCAGTGGATGAAGTTATTCAAGAGGTTGAGCCCTGTGTGTCTGCAGCGCCCCGTGGGGGTGATGTTGTGTCGCCCAAAGTTTCGGATCTTCGTAAGGCACCAGTGCTTTTCGGGCGGGTTTTCTAAATTCTAGTAGGCGTAGTTCTATTGCTACATCAGTATCTCATTCTAAGGTCAGCAGTTCCAAAAGCGGCTCAGATCTCCCTCGGTGTCCGTCTCCGTCCTTGGATGTGTCTCGTGTTAGCCCGCCGTTCTGGGAGGAAGTTGCTGCTACAAAGGCGGTGGGCGAGTTGTTAGGTATCTCTTTTGACGGCTTTGATGACTCTAGGATTCTGGAATCTATCATTGAGGAAAATGATGTTCGTCTAAGAGTAGAGTGCGTTTAGCCGAGTAGTTAGGGGGTGCTTCTTTGTTGTTTTTTATAGGTAAGAGTGGTTGAGTCTCTTTCTTTGGGGTGGTTGTCGGGTTTTGGTTGCTCCCTAGCTGGGCAGTTGTATTTTTTCCGCTTTGTTTAGGTGGGGTCTGTTTTAGCTGCGGTTGGTGTTTCCATGTGCTGTTGAGCTGTTTTTTTATTGGTAATAAATTTTGCTTCTAAAAAAAAAAGGCGTGTCTAACCAAAACCGTAACCTCAAGTGAGTACAAAGGGTACAACATCCCAAGTCTAACCGAAACAACATCTAATCTCCACTCAACCCACCTTACTACTAATATACCATAACTCTAAGGATCTACTAAGGATCCCAAACCAACAACATGCCAAGATATCCAACTCGAACTCACGTTGCAAACTATGCCAACTATCGTCATCGTCAAGTGTTGGATTCATATGCCCTATTGGATATTTGAGATATTTACTTCTTTACTTTCTATCCTTCCATTTATTTGTTCCGCAAGAGATATATTTCAAAGAATTCCTAACCAAGGCATTTCATTAGCTATATTCTTGGATCCCTAACCAAGGCATCCCATAACCGTTTACGTGTCATTGTTCGTCAAGTAGTGTCAAGTAGCATAGCTACAATTCCTGGCCGAAGCACAGGATACCACATATCGCGGTCTTCATTATTCCTGTCTAAAGCACATTATACCACATGGTGTGGTCATCATTCCTGCTCAAAGTACAATATACCACATGTCATGGTCATCATTCCTGCCCAAAGTACAGTATACTACATGTCGTGATCATCATTCTTGCCCAAAGTATAGTATACTACATGTCGTGATCATCATTCCTGCCCAAAGTACAGTATACCACGTGTCGTGGTCATCATTCCTGCCCAAAGTACAATATACTACATGTCGTGGTTATCATTCTTGCCTGAAGTACAGTATACCACGTGTCGTGGTCATCATTCCTGCCCGAAGTATAGCATACCACATGTCGTGGTCATGATATTCCCTGGCCGAAGCCGGTATACCATATATTATGGTCATCATATTGTATCATTTATTTTTATCGTTGTTACCGTGCCTAACCAAGGCCATCAAACCACATCATTCCGCCTAGACTGCATTATTGTGTTTACTTATAGATCATGTTATTCTTTAAGTGGTAGATTCATGATTTGGTGCGAGTAGCCCTCGTGAGACACATCCTTATATTTAATATTCATTTCGTATGTTGAACTACTTGTCTAGTTCTTCAATCACAATCTCCACCTTGGTCAATCCAAGAGAGAGAACCACTAAGACCCCTTTCAACCTCAACCAAGGGTTGCAAGGCCAACATTCTACCACAACGGGCTAAAGAATGCCCATGTCTATTAAAACATGAAAAGAGAGGGGGGGAGACTCCGACACCCAAATCCCATTCGATGCCCCATAGGCAATACCACCTAACACATGGCATTCCGCAAGTTCCAAGAGACTTATTATGATTTCCACGATTCAACTCACACAATTGTTCCACATACATGTCCTATCACACTTCAATTGCCATGTAGATCCAAAAACATGATCTAAGGTTCACACGGGCATTCTATCGAACACTTGGCGACCCTAAACTCCAATGGTCCCCAATCCTCCCATGAGTCGCTATAAACCCAAACCGTTCCTCTCACGTGAATTTCATCGAACACAAGACGTGCCTAATCCTCTAAGGCACTATACCATACAACTTGTGGGTCCAAGGTCACCACTTAATTCCATCACAACATAACCCTAGGTTATAACATATAATCCATACATACTATGGTTATTCAATTAATCCTATGTACACACACATATACTTAATAGAAGTTAAGGATTTTACCCACCAGAGCATCGCCGGAAAAGTCGCCGGAGAACGTCCTCCATAGCGATGCGATCCAAACCTATCACCGCGTAGATCTTGAGGTGCTCTTCGATGTTAATGAAGACCAAAACTCCCTTGCTTGAAGTTGGAGGAGACCCAAAAACTCAAATCTTGTTGGATGGATTTGCCATGGTGGTTGCCGGAGAGCTCTCGTCGAGGAGAACAACGTTCCTCTTTGGAAAATCTTGATCCAAGCCTTGGAAGGTCACCAATTTGTAGATATAAGGGAGAGAATCCATTAATGGAGAATGAGAGAGAGAGTGTGTGTGGGGTGGATAGGGTTAGGAAAATAGTGAAGGGGACTCGAACTCCCTTGCACTATATACCCCCACATGCAAATATCCAAGAATACCCTTCATTAAAACTGAATCTGCCGAATTTACACAGGCTTGACCGGTCGACAACGGTACGGTTGACCAGTCTATGACACAAAATTAGCTCTCTGCAATGCCACGACCGGTCTATGGCGGTACGGTCGACCGGCCGACAAGGGTTATTCTGTACTAGTGCAGACACAACCTTATTTCCACCATAACTCCTTCGTCCAACCTTCGACCGGAATGATTCAAGTTGCGTTGGATTTCAAATGAGATTCTCTACAACTTTCATAAAGAATACACGCATGTTAAGAAAATACTTCGAGGTCATAATAGACCTAGAAGACCCTCAGCACATGGTCGGGACAACCTAGAATCAGGCCAACTTAATACCGGGCATCCTCACTACTCTAAACCGCTAGATTATCATTTATCGGGCTCCAAAATCCATCGAATTATATTTAGAAATCAAGGAATTAGATTTAAAAAGGATTTTAAAATCCAGGTCGTTACATTAAAAGACTCATTTCTAGACGAGCAACTTTTTTCAGTGAGTCAAGTACATTCTCCGTAGTATGCACACATCATCAACAACCTCACCACAGGTGCATTTCGTTTTGCATGGTCCAAGTATGACAAGGACTAATTCTTTCAACATGTGAGGTATTATTTTTGGGAGGATCTGGAGCTTTTCAAACTATGCTTGGATCAAATCATCTGAAGGTGTGTCCCCGAGTGCAAATTTTATAGCATACTTACTTTTTGTCACACTCTTGAATGCGGGGGCCACTTCAGTAGTAAAATTAAAGCCACAAAGGTCCTTCAGAGAGGATTTTATTGTCCCACACTCTTTAAGGATGCCCATGACTTTTGTAAGGCATTCCTTAGGTGACAAAAGAGCAGAAACATGTCATGGTAAAATATGATGCCATTGTCCTCAATCTTGATAGTTGAGATCTTTGATGTATAGGGCATTGATTTTATGGGTCCTTTCCCTTGCTCGTATGGGAATGAGTACATTTTTGTAGCTGTTGACTATGTCTCCAAATGGTTGGAAGCGGTAGCCACAAGAACCAATGACCACAAAGTGGTCATCAAGTTCTTGCAAGTTAATATTTTTACACGTTTTGGCTATCCACAAGCCATAATCAGTGATGAGGGGACTCACTTTATAAACCGCTATTTTATAGCCCTTGTTAGGCGGTATTCGATCACGCATAAGATGGCAACACCTTACCATCCACAAACAAGTGGTCAAGTTGAGGTGTCAAATAGGGAAATAAAGCGCATTTTGGAAAAAATGGTTAGGCCCGACCGCAAAAATATTGGTCTTTGAGACTCGATGATGCATCATGGGCCTACCGTATGGCATACAAGACCCCTATTGGCAAATCCCCATACCATTGGTTTTTTGGAAGGTGTGCCACTTACCAGTGGAGTTGGAGCATAGGGCCATGTGGGCCATTAACAAACTAAATTTTGATATTAAGGTCGCTGGAATAACTGAAAGCTCCAAATTTTGGAATTGGAAGAGATATGCAATAAAGCTTTTGAAATTTACGCATTTATAAACAAAGGACTAAGGCTTTTCATGATAAACACATTCTTAAAAAGTCTTTACAATCGGAATGAAATTGTGGCTTTTCAGCTCACGATTAAAACTTTTCCCCGATAAATTAAGATCAAGATGGAATGACCCTTTCATTATCACACATATATATCCTCATGGGGACATCGACATCAAAGACCCTCAAATTGAAAATGTTTTTAAAGTAAATGGCCAAAGATAAAATCCATACATTGAGGGAATAAGTGAGGAAATCAAAGATGGAACCACAGTGGAAGAAACTTCATTAGTGGATCTCATATATAAAAATTGAGCGTTCATGAGTCTAGGAGACTATAAATCCAAGAAGGATGAGATACTTCTAGTGTTTATCGTGCTCGAATGGCTGCTTGCCAGTCTAGTATAGCTGCCTATATAGTTATCCTTATCAATGTTTTATCTGGGATTACCTCAATAAAGTACGGTTGGGAGGGAAAGGTGATTGGAAGTCTCTCAATAATGGAAATGACACAAAGAGTGCCTGAGAGAGACTAACCTACTGTGTACCAACCTATCTAGGAATATTAGGAGATTCCTTCTCTAAACCATTGCTAAGTGAATGAAATGGAGATAAAAGTATAACTCGTATGTTCCACGTGACGGAACAGTGGATTAGTTTAGATTTATTTCCATTGCATATCTATTTTTTGTGTTCTTTGTTGGACTAATATGCGTGACCATTTGGCCCAAGTTGGGGGATGCTATTCATGCCGACCTTTTTGCAACTCCCTCAAGTGATATCTCTCTATTTCTTTTCTTTTACGTGCCTGTCCATTCTATTCTTTTTTGTGGACAACGAGGACATCGTCCATTTTAAGTTGGGGGATGAGGGTATTCACTGCATGTTTTCAGTCACATACCCATTTTTAATGTTTTGTTGTTTAGCTCCATTGCAACCCGACATGACTTTTGGTACTTGATAGGTGTGTTTGAGTGTCATCCGGGTAGAGCTTAGTGTGATTTTGTTGTCTTGGTTAAACTTAAGAACTTGGGCATAAATGAAAAATGCACACATTGAACACTTCATTGGTTTTAATCTAATATCGGTACTTAGATAGGGTCCTTCTACATACAACTGGCACATGGCACTTGGGATCATTCAGGATAGGGATTTCGTTCACACACTTTAGTTACCTTTGTAGGAATCATGTGTCCATTGTTTTAATAGACCTTCCTAGTCCAGAAAAAAATCAGAGTCTAAATCACTTGTTCCCCTAAATCGCATTGAGTAACTAGGCCTCTAGCCTCAGCAAGCACTGATAGTTTGTGTAAAAAGGTGCAAAGATGAAATGATTGAGCATCCTTGGCTAGTTTTAATTCGTAGCCTTTTTTACTCGAGCAAGAAGATCCATAAGGATGTCCTTTATACCTAATGCCCTAAGACCATTCGGTTTGGGTGTCACTGATTGAAAGCTCACTACACAGGTTGAATAAAAGCTTAAGAGATCAATACATTTCACGTCCATAGGAAGATTTAGAAAATGGTTGGTTTTGGTTTGTAGCCTTTTTGGCTCGAGCAAGTAAGTCTGTAGGGGTGTCCTATACACCTAATGTCCTAAAGCCTTTTGTTTTGAGAATCATTGATTGAAAGATCACTACATGGGCCAATTAGAAAACCTAATAGACCAACTCCCGGCACGACCATTAAAAAAAATTATACTCTCGTGAAAAATGAATAAGGACGGGAGGGATTAGAATAGTATTTGGATGTCATGAATCTCATGTAGGGGCTTGAGTGTGTGCATTGAATCTTAGTCTAAATGAAATCATGGAATTACACTTGACACATATTTTGTGGTTTCACTCTAGCCGAGTACTGATTGAGATTTTGATTTGATGGCAAACAAAAGCTTAAAATGCACCAAAAATGAAGAGTTCTCTTATTTAGGTTGGACAACAATAGAAACACCATGCTTGAAGTTGGTAGAACACTTGTATACATCTTTGATAGACCCTTTGTTGAGTTTGGAAGCAATGAAAGCTTGTTTATTTCTTAATTAAGTGTGTTTTGTGGGTAAACGCTGCTGAAAACCGTCACGAGACCATACTCGTCCTACCAGGGTTGTCTGGGGGTTTAAAGGAATTATCCTCATTGTCTTATGTTTATTTATTGCTTTTATTTGTTTCTTTGCTCGGTACTAGCAAAGTTTAAGTTGGGGGATGTGATAGGTATGGAAACGTACCTAATTATGTTCCTTAGATATGCATGTTGTTAGTCCTAAGCCATGTATTTAATAAGTTTTATGGGAAATGCAGCTTCATTTGATTTCTCAGGGATTGAGTAGAAAATGAGCCAATAAAGATAAAGGGGAGCATACGAGACCAATGGATGATTTTATACGAGTATTGGGTGGATATCGAGGTTGCAAGCATTATTGAAGAAGACCGGGGTCTAAAAGACTCATTATAGAAGTGCAAAGAAAAGCTTGCAACCAAATTACCGAGAAGGCAGTTATCGATAACCGAAAATAGCAGGTTATCGATAACCCAACAAGCCAAATCCCTAGCCTAAATCCCACAGGAGATGTTATCGATAACCTAGAAAGGCTGGTTATCGATAACCCAGCAAAGTAGATGTTCCCAGTCAAATTTCTGTGGAACCAGTTATCGATAACCTAGAAAGACTAGTTATCGATATCCTAGCCAAGTAAAAGTGTCCAGCCAAGATACCAAGAGATTGGTTAACGATAACTACAAAAGTGTTGTTATCGATAAACCAATGAAGAAAAGTTCCAAGCCTAAATTCTGAGAAGATGGTTATCAATAACCATGAAAGACAGGTTATCGATAACCTACAAGATCTAGATCAGAGGAAATCATGTTATCGATAACCATGCATATCGGGCTATCGATAACTGGTGCAACGGGAATAAAATTTAAATATATGAACTTTAAAGTTGAGGGCGTTTTGGTCATTTTTATGGACGATTACTGAAGTATATAAGGCCTATTAGGGTTAATGACTGATTATCGTATGTCTTAGAGTGTTTAAGGGTTATAAAGGGAGCCTCCATCATCTTTTTGCTTCTCCCTTCTTCCTCTTCTTCCATGGCTTCCTCTCCCCTATCTTCTCCAAGAGCCTCCATGACCATGGAAGGCTAACTCTTCAAGGTTAGGGATGTTGATGACATTTGTGTTCCTCTTAACTAATTGTATTAATATTTGATTTGTATTGGGTTGATTGCATGAACTAGATGCTCTTCTTTTATGAATGATCTTTGACTTTCTTGAATCTCTTTCGATTATATATATAGTCGTAGTACATGCAATGATGCTTATTGATCCCGTAAGTTAGGATATGGTAGGATATACAATGTAAGACGAGCCATGTTATTAGACAATCCATCCCATTGAGACGAGTTGTATCGGTGAGACGGGTCTTGATTGGCGACGATAGCCTATGCTATCCAAGGATTCATAGATATTTTCCACCAATAATCATTGGAGTCGCAACCTATGATTATTGGGTAACCCGAATACCCTTGCGCGTTTTGTGAACAATGAGTATGTGGACCAAACAGATTTAATAATCCATAATCACATTCTTTCCATAAGTTCAATTTCAGTTATAATTTCGTCTTAGATTTAATTACAAAAACACCAAAAATCGAACTCTTTTATCAAAAACTAACTTAGGAACTTTCATCTAATTTAAGAAACCATTCCACCTTCTTTGTGTTCGATCCTTGACTTACCACTACTGTATAGTAGTGTTAACTCTTGGAACTCGCGCACGACAGCGATCACATGTCCTGAATTTTTAAACCAATTTTTTGAAATCGTTATTAGATGAAAAGTAACTAGGACTCAATCCCAATAACCCATAAGTAACTCAAATGAACATACAGGCATGAAAATAAATAACCATGAAGGAAGGCATACAATCTCTTATAAATAGTTTCAACGAGTTTAAACAAAAGTACATAGTCATAAGTTCTTTTCAAAAATACAATACAAGCTTCATGACCCTAATATGGGATGCCAAAATATGGTACCCTTTCTTCAAGTCAAAATGGTAAGATGCACCAAGTATGATGAACCTTCAAAGAGAAGGGTCGCCACATGAAAAACAAAGAAGGCATTATGCTAAGTAAGAAAAATCTATCATCTAGAATGTCCATGATTGTCATGGACTCATATGTGAATGTCGAGCATATAATTAATGATGTTACAACTGACTCCCATGTCGAACAATGATCCTATAACCAAAGCATGTATGCACATCCAACCGACTAGCATGCGATTCACTACTTGATAACATTTTCCCCTTCTTTCTTTCTAAGAATGAATTTGAGTGAGGTTCTCATGTTCTGTCATACAATGTGTTCTCATTTAAAATTTCTTCCATAATCTCATAATATGGATAAATCCAGGAATCTCATCACAAGTCCATTTCAGATTTATCCTAATTATCCCCTTTTATCATGTTTGGGATGTGTAACGTCGATAGGGTGGGTCTAGTATAGTTGCCCATCGATATACTATCTATTACTTTCCATCGTTCCCCAACTCATTGGGAGGGCCAATTTACCCCATTGTGAATAATGTCATGAATGGCGTGACCATCTAGGGAATCCCATCATAAGTCCATTCCTGCATAGAATAAAAACTCGATCTATATTACCATTAATAGCCGATGCTAATGCCATTATAATTATTCCATTCCTAGCCAAAGCTAGCTTTTCATTCCATTTCACTTCCTAGCCATAGTTAGATTAATTTGTAAGGTCACCTAGCAAAATCTAATAATAAGATAGAAGTGTTCCAATGATGTGCAAGACTCATAATCCTAATGATGCACAAACACTTAAAATTCCTTTCTACATGGTAAGTCTTACCAATGCATTTAATTGACTCCATTCTTGTTAAATTTCACTATCCCACACTCAATCGTAGTGTAGGAGTTAAAATGTGATGAAAGCCCCAAAATTTAACTCAAGGTCCCCTCTTGGGAATTTCATCGAGCACATGGTGTTCATGAAATTCCAAGCCCATTCAATAACACTACAAACTTCCCTAGCACTCACAACCACAATCTAACACACACTAGGGTTTCCATCCAAAGTAGGACTTTCAATGAGATGTCAAGAATATGAAATTGAACTAGGAAATAGATATAGACATACCCACACACTACAAACTTAACCCCAATTTGCATAAACCCCCACATGAGTTAGGTTAATTTCTTGACCATGACTAATACTCGAATTCTTACCAAATTGACAACATACAATAGGGGAAGAAAGACCTACAACTATAAACATACTAGGGATAGAAGTCTCCTACCTTGGAGAGAAACCCTTGAATCACCTTGGATGAATAATGGAGGTTAGGACCCACGAACCTTATGTTGATGGATAGCCATTGACAAGGAGAACAACCTTAATGGATGACTTTTCTTCAATGGAGCCTTGGATAATGGAGGAAATCAAGGATTTGTGAGAGTGTGAGCTATGGAGGTAGAGAGAGTGTGGAGGCTCTATATGTCTGAAAGATGGAGAAAATGAGCAAAAACTATTTAGGGTTAGGATATATACCCCCTCCACAAGAAAAGACCAAAAAGCCCTTAATGAATCACTTAAGACCCTTTGTGCACCGGTGCAACCATTTCCTCCAACCGATTCACAAACATTTAAGAGGTTGTCTGAGTGCTCTGTGCATAGGTGCAAACGAAATGCCCAACCGATGCACCTAGATCAAAATACCAAACCTACCCAATTGAAGTCCCCTGTACCGGTGCACCAACCAAGGCAACCAGTGCAACCTCCCCAGAAACTCTATGCACTGGTTCACCACTCAATGACAAATAGTGCAACTATCACAGAGACTCCATGCACCGATTGTAGCAAACTATACAACCGGTTGGGGTAGATGGAGCCTTTGTGCACCAGTTTAACCAAAATGCACAATCAGTGCACAGGCACTCTGTCGCGCCAGGAAATTTTCCCATCCTTCCCTCGTCTCCTCTCTTCGGGAGGAGTCGTTTTTCGGGACGGGAGAATCCGTGCTGTTGGATTTTATTTAAAAAGGGGATTTGTTTGAAAAATAGATGACGGTCTGAGTGTGCCGGTTTAGAATTTTTAGAGTCGCCACTCGACACTTTATTCTTGGTATGCCAAGTCACCACTGTTTTGCTTAAAACAAATATTTAAAGAAGTCATTTTATTTGAATAAAATGTCTTTTTGTTTAGAAAGGTGTCTGCAAACCAGAAGTTCGAAGTTCGGTGATTAAATTACGAATGGGGAAGGTATTAGGCACTCCACTCGCCCTTTCGGTACTTTTATTTTCAAAAGTATATCTTTTTAGGATCCGAAATCAATTATTTTCTCGGCTAGAGAAAAGAATAATTATTACTGATATGAATTAAATGAATTGAAATTTAAATAACAAATGGGTAATAGTTGTTGACGGGCAGATTTCGGCCCGATATTTAATAAGAAAGAATTATTTTTTAGCCGGACAGAACTTCGGCGAAAAAATGATTTTCTACAGTCGGACGGAACTTCGACTGCGTTTGGGAAAACAATTTTGATTAAAATATAGTTTTATTTACAACAGTCGGACAGAACTTCAACTGTATTTTTAAAAATGTATTTGAGCCGGACGGAACTTCGGTTGAAAAAGGGTTTTCTACAATCGGACAGAATTCCGACTGCGTTTGAAAAATAATTTAGATTTCTTCGGTCGGATAGAACTTCGACCGGTTTTGAGAATTAAATTGGAGCCGGACAGAACTTCGACTGAAAATAGTTTTCTACAATCGGACAGAATTCCGACTGCATTTGAAAAGCAATTTTGTATTTTACGGTCGGACAGAACATCGACCAGTTTTAAAATATTTTATTTGTTTTTCTTGTTTATTTATTTTGTTTGGGAAAGTTCCAAAGAATATTAAATGATCCGGCATGATCCGGGTCATAAAGCATTCTTTTAATCCGAGTTTGATAGCTACTGCAAGCTTTCACTTCAGAGTATGGATTTGAGAAACTCAGTTTTTTATTTTTGAAAGTGTTTTTGACGTTTTTTAATCGGACAGAACTTCGACTGTGAAAAACGGTTTTTCTATTTTTGGGTTGGACAGAGCTTCGACCGTGCAAAGAAATTTTAAAAAAACGTTTGCTTTTTAATGGAAATTCTACAGAATGTCAAACGCCCCAGACGGATCCGAGTTGTAAGACATTCTTTTAATCCGAGTCTGATAGCTACTGCAAGATTTCACTTCAGAGTACGGATAAAGGAATTGGTTTTTCATTTAAAAGTATTTTGCGTATTTTTCAGTCGGACAAAGATTCGACTGTGTTTTGAAAAATGGGGAGGGGAATTATTTCCTTAAGTGTGAAAATTCCCTCAGAATATCGAGTGCTCCGGACGAGGCCGAGTCACAAGGCATTCCTTTAATCTGAGTCTAGTAGCTACTGCAAGCTTTCACTCTAGAGTACGGATACCGGAATTTAATTTTATTTGAAAGTATTTTGGGGAAAGCAAAAGCTAATCGCTGAAGAGAGATAGAATGTATATGCTCTAATATGTATATATGGACAGGGGTATAAGATATCATATATATAAACCGAGTTGGATATAGTCCGAGCTAGACGGCAAGTATTTTAAGGCTAAGACGTCCTTATGTTCTTCTCGTTTGCGACAGGGGAGCCGGCATAGCCAAGCATGTGTCGAATTCTAACGAGGAGAAAGACATAAAATGACGAATTCTTTAAAAAATATGGATTTGAAAGCGGTAAAGACAAGTATTTAACAAATAAAAGCAAATTGTATTACTATATCTGTACAATTCCGGGAGACAACTTCTGTAGATAGCTTCTGTAAAATATAGTAAGGCATAGTGTCGGACACGGCCGATCGACTAATGCCGAACTATAGATTAGAAGACTATCAAGAGTCTCTGAAGAATAATAGAAGCAAAACTGTATTTACCGTGTAAAATATACAAAGGTTCGGATACTTTGCAAAGATGCGGTTGAAAAATGAATTAGGGTAAGGACCCGGAGGTTTTTAGTTTGTGGTTTGTCGGATTTTTGAGAGTACTTGGAAGTTTCAAGTGTAGAAGTAGTTTGTGTCGGATCTCTTTTGTTGAGGGTTGGCCCCCTATTTATATTCAAGTAATGTGGCAACTATAGTTGCGACATTATGGCTCCTCGGCCCAATGGGCGGCCACGTGGCCCATGAGCTGGCTGAGATATTTAGGAAGCTTCCTAAGTCGGATTTGACATTATCCACTTAGAAAAATTAAATAAAAATTAAATAAATATCCTAAATTTGAAAAAGTATCCCGGAGTTTTGAATCATGGTCCGAAGCTTCTGTTTGCGCTTGCCCGGCCCCTTGACGAACTTGGACTTTGACAATTTAAATTTGATATTCGTGATCGTAGAGTTGGATCAGGAATATAGTAAATGTCCCGGGCTTGAACCGGACGTTTCCCGGGAAATTCCTGAAATTTGTCTCCGTTGCTTAAAACAAAGAGAGAAGCGCGGGTTGCACCTTCTGGACTGCTCAGCTTCTAAAAAATCTGCTCCACTAGGAATGCCAAATTTGGAAGATAAGATCCGTGCAAAATTCGTTCACTGATTTCCGAGACTGTTGGTCAGCTGCACGGAGAACCGAACGGATTATCGTTTACCCTCAACTAAATCCCGGATCTGGATCGGACGGATTCAGTTTTTACACTGTCCTCTCTGTAATAAGAACGTCTTCGACTTTCCATTCAGAAACGGAAATTCGGATGCTTGTGGGGGATTCTGCTCGTTCCCGAGAATTCTTGACAGTCGGAGGCCGAATAAAGTGAGAAGCGGTTGGTGCACCTTCTAGACTGCTCAGCTTCTGGAAAATCTTCTACACTGGGAATGCCAGACTTTGAAGATAAGGTCCGTGCAAAAATCGTTCAATGATTTCCGAGACTGTTGGTCAGCTACAGGGAAAACCGAACAGATTGACGTTCATCCGTAATTAAATCCCGGATACAGATCGGACGGATTTAATTTTTGTACCTGCTTCTTGATAACTGATTTACTGTCAATATTCCGTTTGACAACAAAATTCTGACTGTGCATGCGGGATTTTTCTCATTCCCGGATATTCTGCCTTTTTCGGATGCGGTTTCAGTGCCATCCGTCGGAAATTTTCTTGACCAGTGCGTCGGCTTTAAATTCTGAGACAGGTAAATGTTCCTCAACACTTTATCGCTGCTCGTTTACTGTTGGTGAAATTTTCAGATATCGTCGATGTTGTTCGCGAAGAGTCCGAACATCCCGGATGCGCATGTAAATCCCTGAAAAGATATTTTTGCTGATTTCGGAATAAGTTGGAGGTTGAGTCAAAATTTGGGTAACAACAACTTCCCCTCTTTGTGTACTTTGCGCAGCAATGGTAGACAAAGAAATTGATGCGTGAAATTTTGAGTCACGACTTTTGTTTCTGATTTTTCCCGGCTCCTCTGATGAATTTGGCGTCTGCTGGTGGAATCGAAAAAAAATTCTGAGTTGTCGATGGCGCGAATCGGGCTCGTCGAAGTCGCGGTTCGGACCGATCTGATCGCGCTGGAGGCTGTTCTGATCCCCTGCAGAAGATGACACAACCTGCCCCTTGGAGCGCCAGTTGGGCGCGCGGCTCAAGACTGATGGCATTTATTCTTTTTATCAATATCGCAACTATAGTTGCGACATTAGGCTGATTTAAGGGGCAGCGGAGGCTGCTAGCCTCACTGCATTCTAAAAGCTTGTAGCACTTCTCAAGGCTCTGGAAGATTTTTGCTTGTACTCGGATTTCTCAGACAACGTCCCGACGCTCGATCCCTCGATCAGTTCACTCCCGGCGGACCCTGTTCTGACAATACAAGTAAGTCTCTGACCTCTTTTCTTTCCTTTGTTCATTATACTCGTAATACCTGTGCTAGGAAATACGCAAGTTAGTCAAAACATTTTTTAGTTGATTTCTGTTTGAACATGAAACGTCTGTATTGTAACAGTCACGCTGTCCATTTAGAAAATTTTTGCACTTAAGTTGACGATATGATTTGGAAAACGTTACTTTAAATTTGGCTAGGGCGATCGTTAGTGAGATTACGCCGCTAGAAAAAGATTTTTTTTTTAAAAGTGACCGTAGAAAGATGTCATCTTAAAAAAAGGTTTGAACTCGAGGATATTTATAGTAAAATAGTATCGTGGTTTTTATAAGCTGGCGATTACGATCTCGAAAATATATTTTTTTCTTTGATGTTAGAAAGCTATTTATTTGAAAAATTTCAGGTACTTTGACGGTAATTGTAGGAAATTATTACCGAAGTTTTCATAAAATTAATGATTAGGGTTGTGAAGAAATATGTTTCGAAAATTCTAAGAGACGACCGTAAAGAGATATCA
>NMUG010000288.1:0-24195 GCA_002855965.1 Monotropa hypopitys
TATTTAGGGTTTGTATGTGATGTATGTAATTCATTCCATTATCATAGTTGTGGGTGTTGATAATAGGTGATAGTTGTTTATTCTCTTGATGCCTTCTTTTCCTCTCCTTACTTATATTTAAAAAAAAATGGTTTGAATTTTCCGGGTTGTTACAATTGGTATCAGAGCAAAGTTTTCGAAAACCTAGGGACATTGGGGAGACACATAGTCTCAATGGGTGCATCTTATTGCATTCGCAGTGCATGTCATATATTGTGCTTGTGTGCTTGTGTGCATTGCATGAGGTCTAAGGAAAACTAGACGTAATTGGTAACGTGATAGACCCTTGGAAACCCTCTTCTTGTTATTGGTTAGTTCAAGAATATTCGATACTTTGTTGTTCTTCCCTTTGGTTGGGTCACATTGTTGCCCTTATCGAGCGTCGACTTCGTCTTTGTCGTTGTTGTGAATCCTTTCTTAGGCTCCAAGGAGTACATCCATTATTGAAATAGTGTGGTTAGAATTCTTGGGTCTTGTCCCCTCGTTGGATCTCGTTGTTGGTATCGAATCTTTGTTCCATTATGGTGGAAAGAAAATTCTAGACTCTTTGGTTCCTTCATTGAGAATGTCATGTATATCCCTTCTCTATGGTCAATGTCATAGTTTTATCCCCGTCGTGATAACATAGGTCAATTAGGATTTGGTGGTTGAAATCCATTTCTTGCTTGGATATCCAAAAAGGTGGGCCTCCTTAGTATCTTGTCGGTCCCTTGCTTTATGTGATGGGTGATCGTAGCTCCGGTAGTGTATGTCTCCTTGTGGTATCACTATAGTTGGACCCATAAGTTGATCTTTGAAAGGTAGTCATCGTTGGTATAGAGTAGACCGCGTGGTCGTAGTTCAAAGTGGTGTTGTACGGTTTAAGCGAGAGGTGACTAGCAAATGGCTGTGCAATATCCTGGTTAACCCCTTTTGGTTTGAGATGATAGTTAAGGGATCCCTGGTGATCCCGTGTCTTGATGTATAAGTGATTAAAGTGGGGTTTGGATGTATACCTATGTGTGTCATGATTCAGATTGCCTTTGAAAATTTTTATTAAAGTGCCCGTAGGGCCTGTCTCTAGGATTGACTCGTGTGACTTAGTGGATTGGTAGATGGTACTAGTGGAACCAATAAAGAAAGTTTCATGGGTGAATATGATTTGATGGTTGTTGAAGTTCCTTGAGGAGTTAGGAGGACTGTAATGAAAGAAAAATAGGGATTGAGTGAGAAATTGAAATGATCTTTGTTGAGGTAAATCTTGGTAAGTTTTATTGAGGTTTGGTTGATGAATGTATTGAGAGTGTGTTGGGAAAGTTGTTGGAGGTGTTAGTTGTACCTTAGAAATTTGGGAAGAGTTTAGAAAAGATGTTGGGTTGTAGTGGAGAGATTTATCGGGATTGAGGAGTTTTGGGATGCGAGTTGTGATGAGTTTCCTTTCTTGTGATGAGTTTGAGGTAAGTGGCAAAGGTTAGGTGCTTGTGTCCAAATTGGTCTTAGACTCTTTGGCTTATGAGTTGTTGTTCTAGTGGATGATTGTTATTCTTGATCATTGTGGTTGAATACCCTTATAAAGATAAGAGCATATTTGTGGTGTCATTTGAGGACATGTGTGTCTAGAAGGTGTGAAGTGATATGTGTCAAAGCAAATGGTGATGGTGGAAGAATTTTTATGGACTTCTAGGATGAGTGTGAGTGATTTTGAGGTTGAGATGGTGAGTGAGGAACCTTGTGAAGAAGTGATTGAGGTATTTTGAATTTAGTATGAGTGTGTTGGGAACTAGAGTGTAAGTGTGAGTGGTGTTGAGAGTGGAAAATCCATATTGTGGATGCCTACTTGTGTGCTTGTTGGAGTTTGGAGATTTGAGGATGATGAGTGCTTGGAAGTGGCATTTACCCATTAGATCTACCCTAGGAGTAATGTTGATTTGCATGTGTGGAATAGGTGATTGATATCCTTCTCTTTTATCTTGGGTAGTGTTTGTATCTAAGAGTTGTTCATGATCTGCAATGATCGTTGTGCCTACTCCTATCTTCGTTACGTATTAGCTTTTCTAATTGTGCGATGAACCTATTCCTTTCTATCGCTGAAATCTCTTTCGTCCCTATGGAGTGGTGTAAACGGTAAGCGATTACTACAAATCTTTAAGTTCTAAATTCTGACTTGCGATGGTAGTACCTCATTCTAATCTTGGAGCATAGCATAACCTCATTAAATTTTAAAATCTTCCGTCTATCGATAGTGTGTGCATCTTCCTTTCGTGCAAAATTAGTTTGGGGTTCCAAATCCTTCATTCATAAGCTAAGGCATGGACGATTCATTTTTTTGATATTCTTGTGTCACGTGGAAGTAGTGTCGTAAAATCCCCCTTTGAGAAGTCACATGCTTATTCCTCACTTGTTACCCAAATGTATTTGTAAATCACTAACCTTCCTTGTCAGTTGACCCGATCCTGATGTACCTCGGTATGAAGGTCATCTTCTCTGAATGTGTATGTTTGAGTGTGTCGTAGGAAATCCTTTGAGGATAGAAGTAAGATGGGCGTGTGTAACACCCCGTATTTTTAAGTAAAACATTTACAACATTGTTTTTGAAATACAATAAACTCAAACATCAGAGAGTTAATAGTTACTATACAGCAGTATTGCAGTTGAAGTTCTCATTACATTATTATTGAAACAATATATAAACTAAACGAGTACAAGAAAGAAAGTACAACTGAACTGCTCGCTACAAACTGTAAAGAAAAGTACAACTACAATAGTGATACAACCTGAAGACTGAAAAGAAGTACAACAGTAGGATAGAGAACCCAAGATGCAGCTCCAAAGGGAACCGATTGCCAGCTCAGTCTCCAAGTCCACCCTACACAAGAAGCCTTGCAACACAAACCTGGAAAAGAGAGAGAAGGGAGGGTCTGAGAAAACCATGGCTTAGTGAGGTAACAACTAACGACTACAAAGCATGCACGAGCGCATGATACCCTATGTTCCACAAAGTGAAGGTAAGTAAAGTCAAGGAGAAGGCATAACACATGCACACACCCAAGCAACGTGAGACTAAGAGTATCTCCAAGGTCCAACGAATAGAGTGTCACCCAAACCACAACCAACGTCTCCAACGTAAACATTACCACTAGAGAAACCTACTAGGGGACACACAAACCTCGATACTCAATCGCACATACTCTCAACCCAAATCACAGTCAAGACACGACCGACACCTACAATCACTCACAAGGAACCCAACATCAAGTCCTCTCATCATTCCTATGTTCATTAGTCACGTTTTGGATTCACAAGATTGTAGTTGATATTAAATATTGGAGTTACACATTTCATCATTTTCCCACCTTGGCTCAACCAAGGGACACAACCGCATTACCATCACAAGGTTATCGTTTTTATTCCAAAATTCATTTTTGGACGACCCCAAAACAAGCGAGTCTCCACATAATTTCCGACCGACTCCTGAACAAGCGAGTCTCCAATCTCCCCTAGACAAGGGCGAGTAAAATCACATGTGTTAAGATTTGTTCCAGAATTCCTCCTGCCAGCGTATCAAGTATATTACGAGACTTTCGGGAACTCGTATCTCCCACCTATGGCCAAACGATCTTATTCTTAGATTATCACCCGTCAATGATATCTAGTGATTCCGCGACTTTAAGGGAACGCGTATCTCCCACTTAACATGATCACAGGACTTGGGCAAAACCATCCAAGTCAAATCCACATTACACTTCTTTATTCGATTAGTGAGACCTTTAGTGAATGATGATGGATTTCCAAAGGGTGGTCCTCGTAAGATCCATCCCTCATATTGAAAGTTCATTGAGTTTGTTGGGTACTTTACCTTGCAAGTCAAAACATCACCGTCCCACATTTCCACACTCCCCTCGAGAGTAGGGTCCAACCCAAAGTTCCAACATCACGTCGTCATTATACCAAGGGAGGTCCTATCACTCACCCCATCATGTTACTAGTACGCAAAGGAAGCCACAACGCTCACTTGTCCAAAGCTTTCCAAGACCAAACTCCACTTCTCTAGGACGTTTGCCACAAGTGACATCAAAGGGGAAAATCCCCACTCCACCACGATTCACTCTTTCACGCTTCGCAAGGACCCGCGTAAGTCAAACATATCACTAGGCAATCATAACGATAGTTCAACACGGTTAACGCACCCAAATTCCACCTCAAAACCCATTCGGGCATTTCATCAAACACTTGGTGCCTATGCCATACTAAAGGTAATCCCCAACATCCGAGTTTTCGCTCCTACCACAATATCATTCCAATCATTATCACAATTTCCCTACGCTACCCGACACCAACCAATCGAATAATAACAACACGGTTACATACCCGACGCCAATGAATCGAACTACAAACGATACGAATATGCATAGGAAATCAACGATCGACAATCAATGAAATAATGAGTAGAAATACCCACACTCACGCACACTAGGTAGAAGTTAGAGTTACCCACCGGAGTGTCGCTGGAAACTCGCCGGAGAGGTCGCCGGAGCAGTCGCTGGAAAATGCCCAACACGATCCGAACCCGTTAACGCGTAGCTATCGTCACAACCTACAATGTTCAACCATTAGAAAATGGAAAAGAGCAACCATAGAGTCTAGGGCTTGAGAGAGAAGGAGAAGACTTACCGAATCGAAATGATCCGAGACCATAGACATGAAGTCTTCGTCGAGCTCTTCAACGTTATTGAAGGACAAAACCCTTGGATCTTGATGGATGGAGAGGGATTGAAGAGAGAAGTGAGAGGGAGGGAGAGTTTTAGTGTTAGAGAGAGATAGGGGCGGACTAAAATGAGAGGGAAGGAGGTTGGGCCGTACTTAAAACCCTCAAACATAACAAATCGCGCAACTCACTGACGCGCCGTCCGGACAGGACCACCTTCGTACGGACGGGGAACCCTTGCCGTCCGGACGGGACCCACCACGGTCCGGACAGGACCTCCTAAAGCACATCCCCGAACTCTCTGTCCAGCCATCCGGATGGGGCCAACCTTGGTCTGGACGGGGAAGGTGATGAAGCACCGAAATGCTGTCGAAACCTCTCCCGAACTCTCCCGAGCAATCCCCAAGCATTTCTAAAATATTCTAGACATCGAATAGACCTCTTAAGGCCGCATCGTGACCTTCCGCAAGGTCACCGACTATTATGACGAATGAACGAACGATTAGCGAACTAAACGAGAAGCATCGATGGACGACGAACGACGATAGAATTTCCAATAAAATTAAATTATTGATTTATGAAAGACGAATGGAAATTATAAAATTTCCGGAGTGTGACAAACTACCCCCTTTACAAAAATTTCGTCCTCGAAATTTACCGGAATAAAGAGACAGAGGATTGACGCAACAATCCAAAAAGAACCCAACGGAAAGTCGTGTTCCACCAAGCTTCCACTGCGACAGACACCACTTTGCCATAAGGAACCATACACGCTACATTTCCCAAAAGATCAACCGCTCTCTCGACACAATCTGCAATCGATAGATGATGAACAATGAATCACGCTTAATGATCGAAAGTCTTCAAAGGAACAACTCTAACGCGATTTGCGCATGAACTCCACCATGCTTACACCACGAGTATGCAAAGGCCAATTGCCAAGGCCACCAAACCAAGATACCTCGCATCGCGAAGATGCACTAACACGCAAGAAGTACGACGTTTTGCCCCGAACGTGCCGAAGATGCGCTGATACGACGAGCCGCAATTCTAAGTTATTCGCAACCAACCCGAATACCATATGCATTGAAATATCTAAACACCCAATAAAAATACACACACGTCCTGGTGCGGTAACAGCATGACATTGGTGATCGTCCTGAGATGCCCTGACCAGTAGCGTTTCTCAATTTGATACACACATGTCAAACGTACATCACACAATCAAAGAAAAACCCACACACACCACACCAATTATGCAAGTGTTAAGTCCGAATAACACGACTTAGCACGAACTCACACCAAGTCTAAAATTGAATATGCAATCGTACCCATTTTCCCACGCGTTACTAATTTCACAAACGAACACGAACACTTTGGTACGAAAGCAATAGGTAGACGAACAACAAGAAAATAAGTCAACTTCTTACCACGATTCAACGATACCCAACAAGGAAACATCCTACAACGAAACAAATTTGAGACTTAGATAAGGTGTCTCGAAAGGTACACAACTCAACCACGGAGTAAAAGAGTAACTACAACAACAACAACAACAACAACAAGTCCCCAAACAATACTACAACAACTAGAGTAGGGATTTTTAACAAGGAGTCAAGGCTATGGAACAATCCAAGAAAACCTCACGACAACTTCCACCTACATATTTTTGCCACCACAAAAAAATAAGGTTCCAATGACAACTTTTAGAATTTCAAGTGAGAGAGCTTTACCGATTCAACCTCACATGGTTGTTCAACACAGATCAAGTAATGTCCAATAGAAGGAACGAGTCTCAGATAGGACACCATCAATCAACACAACTATGCAATCTTGCAACTTCAATTGCAAACGAGGAACTTGGCAAAAAGGAACTCCAAGAGATAGCACAAGGTAATCCCAAGATCCAACTAAGGTGCAACGCAAGATCAAAGCTCGACATAGATTTCTATACAATCCCAAGGAAAATGATACATAAGGATGATCACAAATCCGAGGAAAATCTTAACAATACAACAAGTACATGGACTCTCACAAGTCCAACACGGAAGCGACATTCTACCAAAGAAACAACAAAAGATGTCGTCGACTTCTTCAACCCGGATTTCTCACTGCTCGGGACAAACTCTTGCCACATGACCAACTTACCCGCACACAAAACAAGATTTTGACGGAGGAACCGACACGGTAGACTGCGAACGGAAGTGACCCGGCTGACGACACTTATGGCACATAATGTGAGAGACAGAAGCAACTCCCGATTTACGCGATGAGGAAGAAGAAATACCACTTCGACGATTGCACGATGACTCCGATTGGTCATGGCACTGCTTCTTACTGAAATTCCCGGATGAATACGAACTCTTACAAACAACACAAGGAGGAGACTCAACTCTAGATGTCGTCTTCAATTGACTAAGGCACAACTCCACTGCCCTGGCACTCTTTAGCAAAGATGCATAACTCTGAACATGCTGACCCACCACAAACGACCGAATCGAGGGATGCAAACCTCTTTCGAATCACCGACACTTTTGATTTTCTGATCGGACCAACTCCAATACGAAACGCGGCAAGGAATGAAACTTAGAGGCATATTGAGTGACCGTCATGCCACCTTGCATCAATCGCTCGAACTGTAGACCCATCGCCTCACGACACAAAGAAGGAAAATACTGTGCATCGAACACAACCTCAAACTGAACCCAAGACATACCTTTCGAAGAAGAGGAACTCGGTGCTCCATCACTTTGCGTTAAATAATCCCACCACATGCCTACTTCACCGACCAATTGAAAAGTCGTTAAGGACACTCGAACGGAGTCTTCAGTAATTTCTAACGCATCTAGGACATTGCGAATCTCAACAAGCCAATGATTTGCCTTCAATGGATCTCCAGAACCATCAAACTGAGGAGGATTAAAGCGAAGAAAGTCCCTAACCATCTGCGAAGATCGATTTCTATCGTTATCCAACAGAAAACCCGACTCGCGGCCACACGCGATAATGGCTGCTGCCAATCTCTCGGCCAACTGATCGAACTGAAACTGAACTCCATCTCTAGGAACAACTCCAGGAGTAGAAACTCCACGACGATTCTGATTCACTGCACGTCTAGGAGCCATTAAAACACTGGCACAAAGAACAATCAACGTCACTACACGTGAATATTCGCATTGAGATAGGAAAGAATGAATACAACACAAAAAACGTGCAAGTTTTCCAAAGAGGCAAAGGACCCAAAATGGTCACCAACATCAAATCATCCGAGAAATAGGAAGCACAAAGCCAAACCGCAAGAGGAATAGGAAGAACAAACCTCATTTTACCCGAAGTCAAGATTTTCCACTACACAACCCTGAAGAGGGAGTTCTAAAACTCAACGGAACTTACGAAATCCACAAATTAACTAACAATTTGCACCTCAAAACGAGAAAGACAACGAGTCTCAAGACCTCAAGTCTCACCACAAATCACAATCTCCACTATACAACCACAAGGAAATCCTCAAATCAATTGAACAACGGAAGTAACACCACAAATCTCAAGGAAGCTAGGCACCCAAGCATGCAACCGCTAACACTTCCCTAGCTTCATGGGGAGGAACAACACTCATCTCCCAACAATCTAAGACAACTCATCAATCCAAGAAGGAGTCGAAATAATACAAACGACTCTGAGGAAGCAAACCCAAGGTAAACGGTGCTCCAAGGCACACGAGAATAATTGTTTCAATCGTAATGAACCTAGGAACCCATGGAGACTAGGTATCTCCCCACGGTCTAAAGGTATTCAAACCGAAAGCTCTGATACCAACTGTAACACCCCGTATTTTTAAGTAAAACATTTACAACATTTTTTTAAATACAATAAACTCAAACATCGGGGAGTTAATAGTTACTATACAGCAGCATTGCAGTTGAGGTTCTCATTATATTATTCTTGATACAATATACAAACTGAAAGAGTACAAGAAAGAAAGTACAACTGAACTGCTCGCTACAAACTGTAAAGAAAAGTACAACTACAACAGTGATACAACCTGAAGACTGAAAAGAAGTACAACAGTAGGATAAAGAACCCAAGCTGCAGCTCCAAAGGGAACCGGCTGCCAGCTCAATCTCCAAGTCCACCCTGCACAAGAAGCCCTACAACACAATCCTGGAAAAGAGACAGAAGAGAGGGTCTGAGAAAACCACGACTCAGTGAAGTTACAACTAACGACTACAAAGCATGCACGAGCACATGCGACCCTGTGTGCCACAAAGTGAAGGTAAGTAAAGTCAAGGAGAAGGCACAACACACGCACACACCCAAGCAACGTGAGACTAAGAGTATCTCCAAGGTCCAACGAATAGAGTGTCACCCAAACCACAACCAACGTCTCCAACGTAAACATTACCACTAGAGAAACCTACTAGGGGACACGCAAACCTCGATACTCAATCGCACATACTCTCAACCCAAATCACAGTCAAGACACGACCGACACCTACAATCACTCACAAGGAACCCAACATCAAGTCCTCTCATCATTCCTATGTTCATTAGTCACGTTTTGGATTCACAAGATTGTAGTTGATATTGAATATTGGAGTTACATATTTCATCATTTTCCCACTTTGGCTCAACCAAGGGACACAACCGCATTACCATCACAAGGTTATCGTTTTTATTCCAACATTCATTTCCGGACGACCCCTAAACAAGCGAGTCTCCACATAATTTCCGATCGACTCCTGAACAAGCGAGTCTCTAATCTCCCCTAGACAAGGGCGATTAAAATCACATGTGTTAAGATTTGTTCCAGGATCCCGCCTGCCAGCATATCCAGTATATTCCGAGACTTTCGGGAACTCGTATCTTCTACCTATGGCCAAAGGATCTTTTTCCTATATCATCACCCGTCAATGATATCTAGTGATTCCGCGACTTCAAGGGAACGCGTATCTCCCACTTAACACGATCACAGGACTTGGGCAAAATCATCCAAGTCAAATCCATATTATACTTCTTTATTCGATTAGTGAGACCTTTAGTGAATGATGATAGATTTCCAAAGGGTGGTCCTCGTGGGATCCATCCCTCGTATTGAAAGTTCATTGAGTTTGTTGGGTACTTTATCTTGCAAGTCAAAACATCACCTTCCCACATTTGCACACTCTCCTCGAGAGTAGGTGTAGCGACCCGTATTTCTAAAAAGGAATTTCTAGAATATCGATTCGTATTCTAAATTAGATTTACAATCTAAGTTTATTTTATCTTAAAATCCTAGTGAGATTTTAAGGTGGTTGACCCTAGGATGAGGTATTGGATTCGATTACGAATCCAACACAACTTGAATCGCCTCAATCGGAGGTCAGACGAGAAAGTTATCGAATTTTTAAGTTTTCTTTAAAATTTCCTCCAGGCCGACCGGTACACGAAAATGTGTCGACCGGTCGGGAGCAAGCAGTGGGTTGTCATATAGGCGCCGACCGGTACACGTGATGTGGTCGACCGGTCGGGATTCAAAGGGCCGCGACCGGTACAGGCAATGTGGTCGACCGGTCGCCGGATTGCAGAGAGTCGTTTAAATGGCCGCGACCGGTACACGTGATTTGGTTGACCGGTCGCGGAGTGTATTTTTCGTGCTGAATGGTTTAATGAGGGGTTGTTTCGTATTTTCAAGTGGGGGAAGTATATATACCAAAGGGAGTCCGATTTTTTGTGTCATCCCCTCCATTTGAAGCCCTAGCTCTCTCTCTCTCTCTCTTCCTCCCTAGATCTCTTCTCTCCCTTCTCTCCTCCGATCCAAGGCCAAGACACCCTCGAATCAATTTTTCCGAAGAAGAAAAGCCATTCTACGCATCGTGGGCTCTCCGGCAACCTAAGTATCGAAATCGTTCGTCGCAAATTTTGGGTAAGTCGATTTTTAAAGTGGATTTCTCGCATTGCTTCTTTAGTAAACGTTATTGTACTCATCGTTGCCGTCGTATTAATGTATATAGGTTCACGAGCACCGGAGTTTGACGCGTCTAGGTTTTTCCCCGTCGACACGCGCATTAAGGTAAATATGTTATTATCTCGTGTATTTGTCGATATGTAGCTCACTAATGATTTCTAAATTCAAGAATTTGACGATTTCATAAAAAAAAACAATTTTGAATAAATGATGGTTTTTGAAAAAATTGGTAACTTCGATTCGCATTCATATATGTTTGAGTATCCTCGGTAGGATTAGAATGCGAGAGATTGTGAATTTGGGTTATGTGTACGACTAGATGATCGTTCGAGGAAAAATTAGATTGATTTGGAAAATTTATGGTTTTTGTTAGGATTGAGGATGTAGGATGCCCTCGCAACCTCGTATTTACCTTAGTGAGCAACCTTGAGGACATGAATGGTTTGTTGGCAAGTGCTAGGGTGGTCTCGTGTCATAGAGATGACCATGGTGACGTAGGCACCCTTGTGTTTGATGAAATGCCTATGAGAAGTAAAGGACTTGGAAATTGGTGAATTCGTCACCTTAGGTTAGGAAATCCGTTCCTAGACCTTGGATATATGTTGTGGTCTTACCGGGTGAATTCGTCATCCTTGGTTTGGGAACTCGCCCCTTGTTAGCAAAGTCGTTGCTTGTGTTTTGGGTGAATTCATCACCTAGAGTCGGGAATTCGTCCCTCGTGGCAAAATCGTTGCCCGTGTTGGGGAACTCGTCCCATCGCCTCAAACTCTAAAACTTACCTAACTCACTTATATTAAACAACCAACAATAATAACACAAAGGACTTGGGTGTTGCTATGTGATCAATTCGTGATCATTGTACCAATTCGTAGTCACATATATGTATAGGTTAGTTCTTGAATTCGTTGAGACTACCTAGATCAATTCGTGATCTTCGGGTCAATTCGTGGTCATTCGAGTGTGAGGTTGGTTCTTGAATTCGTTGAGACAACCTGAATCAATTCGTGATTCACTCGGGAGCTAGTCAACCCTTGAATTCGTCGAGGCGACTGTAAATCAATGAACGGCTTGATGGTTTTCTGGTGATCCAACTAGCCCAAGGTTTGACTGTAGATCCTATTTTAGAATTTGTCCAATAGGTTTCGAATCCCTTGTGGCCTTTTCTAAATATGTTCCAAGCCGGGAGTTGAACCAACTAAAGTTCAAGATAATGAATCCACCAACTTGTACTATCTATATGAGTATATGTAGAGGAAGTGAGAGTGTCCTTGGCAAGGATTGGATGTGAACTTGTGGATCTTATTGCGGGTGGTTCTAGCCAACTCGTGGCTTCAGTAAGTATTGAGGACTTAGTCAATTCGTGGCAATAAATAGCTTGAGGCTTGGAGCCAAGTCGTGGCATGTGTATCCGTTGTGTTTAGGCCAATGTGTGTGACATTGGTATGTTTTGATTTGAGGCTAAGTTGGGAGATGAACTACTAGTTAGTAATGGACTACCGTATAGAGTATTGATTGGCCTTGTCGAGGCAACATTCGGTTGTGTGGTAGAGGAATCCTTCGGATAAGTATCTTGTAATACTTATTTGTGATGAGGTAGAATTATAATAGTGGAGTAACCTAGTGTAGTAGTCTTGGTACTTGTTGGTGACTTCCTTTCGGTTGAGGTTGGATGGTTCAAATAGATGGTTTGTAGGTTCCGTTGTGATAGTTGGATAAATGTGAAAGTTAGAGATTTCTCTATAGACGCGAGTATGTGTATGACTAGTATGGTGTGGTTATGTAGACTTGAAATCGGACTTGATGACCTTGGGTGTGAGTATTGGAAACATGCTTGGGATTGCATTGTAGGATTTCACCCACCTTGCACATAATCACCATATTTTCATATACAGTTGATAGTCGCATATTTGCTGGGTCTTTATGACTCAACCTTTTTCCTACAGTTCTTTGCAGGGTTTGTAGGGTTGGATAGCTAGTAGCGGGAGTTGGCTTAGACCTACTCCAGGTTCCTTGTGTGAGGAGCATCTCATGTTGATCATTTATTTACTACAGTTTCCCCCTATTTTCCCCCTTGTAGCCTACGGGCATTTCCCCTTTATTATAAAGAGTGGTAACATTTTTAATACAAGCAAGTTTTTAATGTCAAGTGATTATTGTATCAAAATCCTAAGTGAGTTCTTTGTAAAAGATTGTTGTCATTTTATTTCCGCATGTTTTATAATTCACGGCCCCTTGTTTGTGGTTTGGAAAATGTAAATCATTGTTAGTCTTTTACTCCATTTCAAAAAAAAATGGCTTGAAATTCCGGGGCGTGACAACTTGGTATCAGAGCTTTCGTTCGATTACCTTAGGACCGTGGGGAGATTTCCATCTCCATGGGTTTTCTAAATGGTTTTGAAAGCATTTTCTTCCGCATTTGCATGCATTGAGAGTTGCATGGCATTAGTATGCCCTTGTTTGAGGCATAGATGATTGATTTGGGTTATAGGCTAAGTTTGAGCCATTTGAGGATAAGATGAGATTTGTGTCCAGTTTTCCTTAGAGTTCTGTTGGTTTGTGGTCCTTGGTTTGGTACTTTAAGGTGATTGATTGCTCCATATATGAATATTGGGATTCCTTAGTTTATGTTGAGATTCCTTAGTTTTATTTTTGCGATCTCTAAGTTCTTTTCGGCTTGTGCGCTATGATATTCTACCCGTATATGAATATCGTTTCGTTTGTTGGATAGGATTTTCCGCCGTGTATCGCCCTTATCGCCAAGATGGTTAATCGTCGAAGAGGTTGCCAAACACATCAGGTGCAACAAGGAGTTCAAAGGGAAAATGTTCAGTCAGAGGATGTTGTCGATCCAAGAAGTTTTGTTCAGCAGCTTGCAGAGGCCTTGGTTGAGGCCACTAGAGCAGCTCAGGCCCCCAGGGCTAGGAGCATCAGTGCTGTGATAGAATCTTTGCGGGAATTTCATGCTATGAATCCTCCTAGTTTCGATGGTGAAGGTGAGCCACTTGAAGCAAATCACTGGTTGTCAGGTATCACAAAGGTGTTGGATACCCTCGGGATTCAGGAAGACAAGATGCGAATATCTTTTGCCTTCTATCAGTTGGTTGTTGAGGCGGGTGAATGGAGGAATTCAGTCATGGAAATCGAGAAAGATGCAATAAAAATGGCTAGAGCCACTAATCTAGAAGCAGTTGTTGATGATTCAGTTCCTATGTCGTGGGATCAGTTCGTCGCCGCATTTGAAAATCAGTATTTTTTAGAAGTATTCCGGGATCAGTTGCGGAGTCAGTTTGAGTTTTTGCAGCAGGGCAACATGACGGTGTCTCAGTATGCTATCAAGTTTCAGGCCTTGTCACGTTTTGCCCCAGAGTTGGTCATCTCAGAGGATCGTAAGTGCCGAAGGTTCGAGAAAGGTCTTTGTCCGTCACTTCAGAAGTTCGTTATGGGGCATCGTATCCGTTCTTTTGCGCTATGCTAGAGTGTGCTAGGGCAGTTGAGCCAGTTCGTTCGGAAGCAAGGAAGGAAGCCCTAGTGTAGGAGCCTCGTCGGCAGTCCATTAGTACCGACTCGAGATCATCGTCAAGTGGAATGGGAAGAAAGAGGCACAGAGACCAGATGCAGGTGTTCAGCCAGCAGCATTCTTAGTTCATTTCAGATGTCAGTGTTCAGGGAGTACCGTACAGTGGTTCGATCGTTTTTCATCATTGCAGGCAACCAGGCCATTACCGTTCTTAGTGTCCCCAGATCATTTGTATCGAGTGTGGACAGTCAGGGCATATGGGAAGAGATTGTGTGCAGAGAAATGGTGGTCAGGAATAATTGGCAGTTGGGCAGTGTCACGCCCCGGATTTTCAAACCATTTTTTTTTTAAAACAATTTAAATAAAAGCAGGGGAAACATCACTTGTAGTATCTACACATTCCATTCTGTTCTCATTACATTTCCAGATACAAATGATACAATATGATTAGAAAAGCGGAAGCTAGAGCAACTGCCAAACGGCTACAACTGAAGTGCTAAACAGAAAAGAAAAGTGAGGGTACATCCCACCCTCGGCAGTCAACAAACGAACCAAGTGAAGCCTGCTGCAATAATCTCTGAAAACCTGGAAGCTGACGAAGCTCCAAGCTCAACAAGATCCACAAGTCCCTGCAACTACCAGTAGGGGGGACCACAAAGGTCTGAGCAAACCACGGCTCAGTAGATAAACTCCTGACCACTACCAAACATGCACGGGTGGTGCATGCCTAGGAGGGGTCAGCACAAGTAGGAAAGCTGTAAAGGAAAGCAGTAGTAGTGGCAACAACAACAGTAGTAAAGTATATACAAAGGTACAAATAGTAAAGTAGTAAAGTGAACGCGAACCGAATTGTAAAGGGGACCGAGCTACGAGTCACCTACGAATCTCCTCAAAGGTAAGATAGGTCACATTGTCAAACCCAAAGGCAAATCCAACCAAATCTCAAGTCGTCACAACTAACTCTCTACTAAGGGCACGAGGTCCACCGTCAAGGTACAAAAGAAACGTAAAGGGACCAAGGAGCACGTAAGGTAAGCCTAGCAGAAGACAATCGGGACCAAGGCATGTCGTCGACAAACGTGTCAAAACCCAAACCGTAACCTCAAATGGATACCAAAGGCACAACCTCTCAAGTCCGACTGAAACAACCTCAAATCTCGACTCAACCAACCTTACTACAAAAAATCCAATAACTCTAAGGATCTAGTAAGGATCCCAAACCAATAATGTGTCAAGATATCTAATCAAGGTGTGTAACTATAGTACAAGGGACAACAAGAAGGGTGTCCACCAAATCTATCGAAAGTGTCCTTTTATTATTCCGAGGATCACACACTATCAAGTGCCAAGGGGATTCCATTACAAGTCTATCCCAATATGATTTAGATCATCATTCATACCTTTATTCCACTTTAGAGAGTAATCCGGAATTCCATTACAAGTATATTCAGTTCATGTGTTTTATCATCATTCTAGATACGTCCCGGGATCCCTAAAGATCAAGTACATCCCGTAAATATTGAAGGTTCATTAATTTGGTACAAATCCCGGAATCCCTAAAAATCAAGTACATTCCGTATTTGCATATTTTATTCATCCTTTAGGATAAATTCCGGAATCCCTAAAGATCAAGTACATTCCGTATTTATCCAAGCATCGTTGTAACGTTGATAGGGCAAGGCAGGTCTAGTAGCTCGTCAACACACTAGCCAAACCTAATCTGTCTTCCCCAAAGGCCATTGGGAGGGCTCACATAGTCCCCTTTATGCACAAAGTCGTGGATGGAGCGACCATCCCGGGAATCCCTAAAACTCAAGTACATTCCCGCGTAAGAACATATCAATCCCGTATCGTTGTTACAAATGTTATCGTGGGAATCCCTAAAAATCAAGTACATTCCCGGATTGTCATCACAAGTTTACTATGCCGAGAATCCCTAAAGATCAAGTACATTCTCACATAGAAACAATTTAATTATAGTAGTGGTCATTAATTACATCCACGAATCATCGTTCTCGTTTTCCTTTCATAATTTACATGTGATGGATTTAAGGTTGAGTACGAGTAGCCCTCGTGGGGCACATCCTCAATATTGAGAGTTCATTTAATATTTTAGGCATATTGTCGTATTCCCGCCCTTCAACCTCAACCTTGACCACGTCAAGGAGGACTAACCATAATGTCCTCTTTTCCAAGTTGATCATCAATATCAATGTCAACGCCAACAAACCCAAGTAGTATCAATGAGAAAGTTTATGCCTCTAACCTTGGCGACGCCAAGGGAGGTCCACACAATCAAGTGAAGTCATCACAATTTCATACGGTCTTCCTGAAGGGGTCCACATTCATAACTTTGTAACACTCAACCCATCGCGATACAACCCAATTCTTACGACCTCTTCAATGAGGTAAAATCCTCCCAAGGACCCATTTAAGATTTGCTAAGTCATTTTATCGAGCATGTGGCATATAAGAATTTAAGGGTGACCAACTAGTCGCATAACCACCAATCGACATTCGCAACGTCATTCATTCAACTACCGATGCCTATCAACCCAAAGTTCGAGTGGTCCTACCAAGGGAGTCCTAACTAGCCGCAAGGATGACATAAAGGGGAACCGATACGAATTAAACCACAAGTATAGAAACTAAATACACGTACATACGCACATGCTTGATAATGATCAAGAATTTACCCACCGGAATCACCAAGCCACGAAATCCCTAGGTGAGGGATCCTTCATACATGGACGATCCGAGACCACCATCGTGTAGCCCTTGACGAGCTCATCAATGTTAGTGAAGGGTGTTCGGGAGAGAGAGAGGGGAGAGAGGTCAAATGTAGGGAGAAAGCGTGAGGGAGAAAGAGAGATTCGGGAGAGATAGGGTGAGAGAGGGAACTTACGGGAGAGAGAGAGAGGGGAGGCCACAATGAAATTGATTAGGGCTTCCTCTCTCAGCAAACTCATGTTTATACGCAACCAATACGGACAAAAATGCCCCTCGGTTATTTCCCACAAATTTGCCCGAATAAGATATTTCGATATGTGCCGTAGGCACATATCGAAATACAAACCCACGGATCAATCTCCCAATGCATATATATCGATATGCATGGGGCCCTATATATCGAAATGCGTATGAACAAAATCTGACCAGAGGACATTGCATATCGAAATGCAATCGGGATGAAATATCCCACATATCGAAATACAAGGAGACATATCGAAATGAGGGACCCTGGGACTACATATCGATATGCCAAAATGCTTGGTTTAAACAGGGGACATATATCGAAATACAGCTTCAAAAGAAGGCTGCTCGATATATATTTCGATATATAGAAGGGAGGAAGGAACCTTATTTCGATATGAAAATCTGCTGTATGAAACTCAATGTTGGCTGGGAGTATTTTGGCCGTAACATTTTCGTCCGAACTCCGATTGATGAAGAGTACAGGTAAAATTTCAGAACATCTCAGGGTCATAATGGGCCTAAAAGGGTCTCGGCCAATTGCCGGATCGACCAAAAACAATACTGACTCAACACCAGTGATCCTCACTACTCTAAATCGCTAAATTATCATCTATAGAACCTCGACCTTCGTCGATTATCAAAAAAATATGTTTTGAATTCTAGGTCGTTACATCTCAACCTCCTTAAAAGAATTTCGTCCCCGAAATTCCCCAAGGATAGAAGTGCCTCGAAACGCCGAAGAACAAAAGTTCATGTGTATACCATGAACCACGCGACAAGATCGAAGGGGATACTCTCCGATACAAGGGACACCGATACGGTCGTCAATCCCCCAATAGAGTAGCAACAACTTGAATGATGTTTCTTCAAAGAAGCTACCAACAATCAAAGAGCGACAACAAGGAGGACAATATTTCCCAAAGAACCAATCAACAATCGAACAAGCAACCAAACATTTTCCAAGGAAACTACCAACAAGCAAGAGGGCAACGGCAAGCAAACAATCATTCTCAAGGGACAACCACCAATGCACGGTGCAACCAACGGTGAAATATTTCTCTTAAGAACAAGGAGACAACAATTGGTGGAGGCCAAGCCAAACCAAACCAAACCAAACCGCGTGTCGCACAAAGGGTCAAAGGGACAACTCTCGAGGTGGTGCGGACGCGTTGGTACAATAATCAGTCTCATCAAGAGTGCGACAAATAATAGATGCTCCAAATTTTCAAACATAGGGAGCCGGTAGTCGAATACAATAACAAGTATAAAGGAGCAACGAGATATGGACGGGAATACGATCGTCGATCTTCATTATTATTATTGTTTCACCATTTTCATACGTGTATTTTCACAAAATTTTCGTGCCACTGTTTCCCACGAACACCCCCACACATATACATATAAGTGGACATATATGTCCTCACACACACACCCAATGTGACATCAAGTGACACAAGGGCTTGAGTTAGAGAGGTGCCGGCCGGACACATACTCCACTCAACCTCCTTGGGTAATCCATAGTCGCACGATCAAAGGAATAACACACACAGTTGATTCTACACAGAAGGTGCAAGAATAGACGACTCAACCACTCGCTCCCAATCTACAACGGTCTACCCACATCACGGGTTCCAAAATGATTCGCGAGCTCGATAGAAATTTCAAGAGCACACCCAACTGAACAAGTGGAGGCAAGATCAACGTCGTTTATCATTAGCAATTGGAATAACACGAAGAACTTTGACGCTCGGTCAAGAAGTCCACCAAGAGACCGCGAATCCAACAGAGGGTTTTCACCCAACACAGTTCCAAAGAAGGGAAGCGATATTTGCACGAAAGTTGCCGCACCGCCAAACAAACTGTCAAAACGAAAGAGTGGATGCCAACAGGGGCATTGCCAAAATTGATTCCTCTCTCGAATTGAAGTATAGAAACAAACGATTGCCAGATTGAATTTCCTTATTGCCGCTGCACAACTCTGATATTCATTGAAGACGGTATCACCATTGACTCACATCATGTCTTGAAGTCCATGCTACACAGTTTACTATCAATAGAGTACTTCGAAGGAAAGTATCGCACAGATATAGTACAGTCAATGGATAAATCGCAAAGGGACTATCATTCAACGGGGGTTTCACGAATCTACTGCGCAAGAGACCGAAGTCCGAACACGTCAACTAGGGAAGTACGAAGATTGCAATGAAAGAGTGCCAGTATCAATCAAGTCAAGCGCCACACAAAAGAGGAAAAGGGACAACTACCGATCGGGCGTGGACACTAAAGTCACCGCCGAGCCGAACACGGCTAAAACGAACAAGGCAGGGTGATTGCCGCGTAAGACGTTGCCATGAAGAGTTCACAATGAACTGAACCAAACTGAAAAGTGCTCCAACTGGATAGCATCTATTGCCACGCAAGGAGAAAACCAAAAGGAAACATGACCACCCAAACACATGGCCGAATAAGAACTAGCTAAACGAGAACACAACCGCACTGGGGTATTGCTAAGTCAAGCGTTGCCAATTGGAATAAGACATTGCAGAACATAGGTGCGGGTTTAAATCGTCCATTGCCGCACTGGGTACAAACTTGTCGTACTGTCGGCACCATGCCGCACAAGAACAGATCCAAAGAAACAAGGGATCATAATCACATGAAGTAGAGAATCAACTGGCCGACCTAGACAAGGCCGCACTGACGGAGTGCTGCCTCACAAGAACAAGTTGGACACAGGCAAGGAAGCGCTGCAATACAGACTCAAGACCCAACCAACAGGATACGAGACTCACATCTGAGATTTGCTGTAACTGCACAGTGCATGTCATCGGGCAGAGAAGAGCCGAGCGAAGAAATCTTTCCGAGGGGCTAGCATATGACTAGCAACTAACTCAAGTCGCGGTGAAGTTCAAACGACACGAGAAGGACAAGCAACTTCCAAGAAGCGTTTGGTTGCCACGGAAATAACAACTTCAAACTTCAATTCACAAACATCCACATCGAATCTCGAATGATTTTACCGACCACAAATTATTGCGAAACCACGTACAGACGAAAAGGATGTGTTACCGTCGTACTTACACGCACGTGCTAACGGACAAAGGCATTGGGATGTTTCACTTCACAGGCAAACACAGGCAACTCAACCTCCTTAAAAGAGGAAAACCAGGGAGAATTACGACTACGCTCTAAAGATCTCATTAAAGTATGGAACAAGCGCGAATTTCTACGGACCAACAAGCCAATATTACCACAATCTCTCGGGATTTTCATCATAAAACCACAAAGATCATGCCACCGACTCTTAAGGGGCTCAACAAGTACTAAGAATCGCCGACTAGTGCTAGAACTTTCCAAGAAGATTCTACTACGCCATCACAAGGTCGATATTCTTACCCATACAGTGACAAGGTAAAAGAAACCACTACGCTCACCTCAAAGTTTTCCAAAGGATTTCAACCTGTTACAGGTACCGACTCGACTCTAGCAATCCTAGAGGAGACCACAACAGCACGAAGGCTAACAAGGAATGCATCGAAGATGCTAAAGGTAGGGATACTGAGGTATCCAACAACTACAAGGCAAGTGAACTTGCCATAAGGATCAACACTCAACTTCCTAGGGATGGAGAAACTCGACATCTGCGGAAGGAGATCAAACAAACAGAGTGTCGACACGAAGCGGAACCAAGAGGCAATAGTGTATCACAAGCACTCAAGCACGATGAATGAATAATGTAATGACCATGAAAATCCATGGGGACTAGGTGTCTCCCCATGGTTCCAAGGTTTTCGAACCGAAAGCTCTGATACCAAGTTGTCACGCCCCGGATTTTCAAACCATTTTTTTTAAACAATTTAAATAAAAGCAGGGGAAACATCACTTGTAGTATCTACACATTCCATTCTGTTCTCATTACATTTCCAGATACAAATGATACAATATGATTAGAAAAGCGGAAGCTAGAGCATCTGCCAAACGGCTACAACTGAAGTGCTAAACAGAAAAGAACAGTGAGGGTACATCCCACCCTCGGGAGTCAACAAAAGTACCAAGTGAAGCCTGCTGCAATAATCTCTGAAAACCCGGAAGCTGACGAAGCTCCAAGCTCAACAAGATCCACAAGTCCCTGCAACTACCTGTAGGGGGGACCACAAAGGTTTGAGAAAACCACGGCTCAGTAGATAAACTCCTGACCACTACAAAACATGCACGGGTAGTGCATGCCTAGGAGGGGTCAACACAAGTAGGAAAGCTGTAAAGGAAAGCAGTAGTAGTGGCAACAACAACAGTAGTAAAGTAGAGACAGAGGTACAAACAGTAAAGTAGTAAAGTGAACGCGAACCGAACTGTAAAGGGGACCGAGCTACGAGTCACCTACTAATCTCCTCAAAGGTAAGAGAGGTAACAGTGTCAAACTCAAAGGCTAATCCAACCAAATCTCAAGTCGTCACAACTAACTCTCTACTAAGGGCACGAGGTCCACCGTCAAGGTACAAAAGAGTCGTAAATGGACCAAGGAGCACGTAAGGTAAGCCTAGTACAAGACAATCGAGACCAAGGCATGTCGTCGACAAACGTGTCAAAACCCAAACCGTAACCTCAAATGGATACCAAAGGCACAACCTCTCAAGTCCGACTGAAACAACCTCAAATCTCGACTCAACCAACCTTACTACAAAAAATCCAATAACTCTAAGGATCTAGTAAGGATCCCAAACCAATAATGTGTCAAGATATCTAATCAAGGTGTGTAACTATAGTACAAGGGACAACAAGAAGGGTGTCCACCAAATCTATCGAAAGTGTTCTTTTATTATTCCGAGGATCACACACTATCAAGTGCCAAGGGGATTCCATTACAAGTCTATCCCAATATGATTTAGATCATCATTCATACCTTTATTCCACTTTAGAGAGTAATCCGGAATTCCATTACAAGTATATTCCGTTCATGTGTTTTATCATCATTCTAGATACGTCCCGGATCCCTAAAGATCAAGTACATCCCGTAAATATTGAAGGTTCATTAATTTGGTACAAATCCCGGAATCCCTAAAAATCAAGTACATTCCGTATTTGCATATTTTATTCATCCTTTAGGATAAATCCCAGAATCCGTATTTATCCAAGCATCGTTGTAACGTTGATAGGGCAAGGCAGGTCTAGTAGCTCGTCAACACACTAGTCAAACCTAATCTGTCTTCCCCAAAGGCCGTTGGGAGGGCTCATGTAGCCCCCTTTGTGCACAAAGTCGTGGATGGAGCGACCATCCCGGGAATCCCTAAAACTCAAGTACATTCCCGCGTAAGAACATATCAATCTCGTATCGTTGTTACAAATGTTATCCTAGGAATCCCTAAAAATCAAGTACATTCTCGGATTGTCATCACAAATTTACTATGCCGAGAATCCCTAAAGATCAACTACATTCCCACATAGAAACAGTTTAATTATAGTCGTGGTCATTAATTACATCCATGAATCATCGTTCTCGTTTTTTTTTCATAATTTACATGTGATGGATTTAAGGTTGAGTACGAGTAGCCATCGTGGGGCACATCCTCAATATTGAGAGTTCATTTAATATTTTAGGCATATTGTCGTATTCCCGCCCTTCAACCTCAACCTTGACCACGTCAAGGAGGACTAACCACAATGTCCTCTTTTCCAAGTTGATCATCAATCTCAATGTCAACGCCAACAAACCCAAGTAGTATCAATGAAGAAGTTTATGCCTCTAACCTTGGCGACGCCAAGGGAGGTCCACACAATCAAGTGAAGTCATCACAATTTCATACGGTCTTCCTCAAGGGGTCCACATTCATAACTTTGTAACACTCAACCCATCGCGATACAACCCAATTCTTACGACCTCTTCAATGAGGTAAAATCCTCCCAAGGACCCATTTAAGATTTACTAAGTCATTTTATCGAGCATGTGGCATATAAGAATTTAGGGGTGATCAACTAGTCGCATAACCACCAATCGACATTCGCAACGTCATTCATTCAACTACCGATGCCTATCAACCCAAAGTTCGAGTGGTCCTACCAAGGGAGTCCTAACTAGCCGCAAGGATGACATAAAGGGGAACCGATACGAATTAAACCACAAGTATGGAAACTAAATACACACACATACACACACGCTTGATAATGACCAAGAATTTACCCACCGGAATCACCAAGCCACGAAATCCCTAGGTGAGATATCCTTCATACATGGACGATCCGAGACCTCCATCGCGTAGCCCTTGACGAGCTCATCAATGTTAGTGAAGGGTGTTTCGGGAGAGGGAGAGAGGGGAGAGAGGTCAAATGTAGGGAGAAAGCGTGAGGGAGAAAGAGAGATTCGGGAGAGATAGGGTGAGAGAGGGAACTTACGGGAGAGAGAGAGGGGAGGTGTGGTGCCTGTTGTCCGGAAGGCTCTGCCGATCCTTCGGGTAATGACCGGACGGCTGGAGCTGAGAGCTTCGGTTGAGTGCTTTCGATACCTATAAGAGAAGAGGGTCGACCTGCTTGGCTCCTGCGATCACAAAGGTTAGTGCCCACCGGTCGGTAGCGACCGAGAGGGGCCTCCGATGGTAAAGTCAGCAACTATCGGAGAAGGTAACTGTAATTGAGACAAGGGGTCGGAGAGATACCAAAAGTCCAGCCCGTGAACAGTGTTTTGAGGATGTATTTATAGAGAGAGCTGACTTGTTGCCAAAGATACAGGCGCGTGATGCACACGGACAGGAGGCCGAGTGCTAACGTCATCCCTACAGTGTTGATGGGCCGCTGAATCGACCTGGGCCACGTCAGCAGATGTACGGCCGACCCGAATGCCACCTGTCGAAGGTCATTGTTCCCTGTTGCTGCCGATGGTGGACTCCTTCGGCATTGGACCGTCCGTCGGTGGAAGTTGTCCCTTCTCCCAGTGGGGAGTGGGATGCTGGGCTTCCTTGACGTCCGGATGTGAATACCGAAGGTTAAAGGAGACCGCATGACCGGACCGACCTGGCTCCTTCTGGTGTCCGTTGAGACTGCTAG